>WEIS01036173.1:277-11632 GCA_013389965.1 Todus mexicanus
TCTCTAGTTACAAGGAGAAAAACAATAATGTTGATTTTAAAGGCCTTTTATGCTCCTGGAATAATTAATACAATGAAAGATTCAGTTCATCTTTGATGGAGTACAAAAAGGCAGTTGTCCAAGCCTAGATGCTCATTTAGACAATGTCAAAACTCCAAGTATCATCACTATATGGGATCCTTTTAGGGTATGTCAGCTAAGGGACAAAGCCGTTTCAGATCACATATTTTGGTGATAGTTCCGTGTTTGACCCTCATGCTAACCACCTAGTAACACAGTTAGACCTGCATTTGTCCCCTGAGCATCTGCTGCTGCTGCCTTACAGTAATGCCTTGCTGAGTGCTTTGCAATCATTGGTCCTGCCTTTCTGTCCCCACCAGCTTTTGGCTTTCTTTGAATTACTCTGCTTGCTTGCACCTGAAAGCATGACCGGGAAACCTAAATGAAGTATTAAGAAAGGAAAAGTGAGAGAAAGTCCTGAGAAATAAGAGCAATGCTGTGTGACTGTGTGAGCCCACCAAACAGCAGTGTTACTGTGAAATTACAGGATCTCATCAAAAGGAGCCTGGAAAGACCCAGCACTCTTTTGTCAGTAAATGGGCTCCCAAGCATGAGCATGTTGAACTGGGAAATTCCCTGGATCAGAGAGCCAAAACCCATCTTATTATTCTGTAAGTGTTGGTTTAAGCAGGGCAGTCTGGATTTGCAAAACTGAAAGGTCTCTAAGGAGCTTCTGCCAACTTGTCTTTCCTCAGCTCAGGGTGATCTGTGGAGTCACTCCTGATGCTTCAGGAAAGCTAAAACCACTCTGTGGAGTTTGAGCTGCTTAGCTCAGAGCAGGGCAGCTGGAGTTAGGAATCCTGTCAAGGCAAGTCACAAAACCAGCCTCCAGTCACCTTTAATTCCTTGTCTGAAATTCAATTTAATACCGTTATTTGTGTTTATAAAAAGCATGTGGATCGTGGATGCAAACTCCTAAATAAATGCACATTCTTATCCACTGTACTCTGATTTCCAAAAGAAGTAAAGCCAGCTTTTTGACCATCACTCTGGCTGCCTCCTGTTGTTACAGCTAACTCATGAAGCCGTGCAAGTTGTCTGCACTCACTCCTCCTCTTTTCTGGAGCTGATGTTTGGTGATGGGAGCAGGCAGGAGCTGTGCTTTTGCTCGGCTGGATCAAAAGGCCAGGCTCACTCCTTTTGGCACTGATTATGTATTGCCCACGTTCAGAGTGGTCTCCAGGAATGAAATTCTCCCTCTTCTACACACAGCCGAGTGTTAATATCCATGTTTTGCAGTAGGAGAAGATTGATGTTTGGTCCAAAATCAGAGACTTTCATGACTTTTGGGTCAGATACAGGGTGAAGGCTCAGGCATTTATGGCACCAAGAACCAGCACTTCTCCATCATAATACAGTTTTAGTACAAATCAGCCTTGCTAGCAGCCTCACAAAGAAGATGGGATTTTTTTTTTCTTTTTTTTCATCTTTTTCCTTGTGATGAGTAGGGTGCTGTTCAAGTGAACTTGTTAGGAAGCCTAAACTTGATTCCATATTTATGCTGTTTATACATAATATTTTGTGTATGTAATGCTGTTCTTTGTAAGGTTCTGCGTGTGTCACTGTATATATAGAAAACTTCAATAAAAACATTTTGCTTTACAGTCTTCGGATGAGTGCAAGTTATTTAATTATTTGTATCTATCAAATCATATTAGTTTTAAACTCTGTAGAACTATAGCGCATTCAAGAAAATATTCTTCTAATGGAAGTAGGTTTCCTGGGGAAGGATCATCTTATTATCTACTGATCAGCTTTTGGATTTTTTTATTTCATTCTCTTGCTTGCCACTGTCCTTTATAGAACACATGCTTGAAGCCATACGGACAAAGTGGTTTCTTACTGAGTTAGTCCTACGGCTGCTACCCGGATTACTTAAATGTACAGTATAATCCAATGTAAAACAGAATCTTTTTCTGAACTGTGGTATCCCAAGTACTTAGCAGCACACGCCTCCAGGGGGTCTGCTGCTCTGCAGCCCCTGTCTTACACAGTGGAAGTGAGCCCGAGTTTTGTAACTGAATTCTGAGGTTTCAAGATCGAGCTTGAAGTGCAGTTACCTTTCCAGGAACCTGGGATTAAAAAGAATGGTTCATATCTCTAAGAAGAAATGTTTTGCAACTTCTGCAGGCTATGCAAATCATGCTCTTCCCCTTTTCCCTGTCTCCCGATGAGTCAACAAACCTTTTCCTGACAGTGGAAACAACTCAAGATATTTCTTGTGAAGGATTATGCCTATGGTATCTTCTATCTAGTGAGTCAGAGAGAGGATTGTCTTTCACTCTGCTATCCCGTTGCTGACTTTACCCCAGTCATTTTGTATTTTATTCTTGCTATTGTCGATACAGATTATCATTTAGAGTCTGATAAATAAGTTTTAAATGCTGAGGAATTCCACATGGCGTCTTCATAGGGTCCGTCCCTATCGCCTAGTAGAATCCTGACAGGGGATTTGGCCAACCTGTGGTTTCAAAGGTTGAAGTGGACGCTGTAGTCTTCGTATAGAAATACAATTCCACTGGGTGATACGTGTTTCCTTGAGAGAAATGCCAGCTCTGGAGCAGACTTGCATGACATGCAGAGATTTGGAGAATATGATCTCCATTTTTTTCCTGGGTAACATTGAGATCATTCTGTATGGTTTATATTCTTCAGCACATACTGTGGGCAGATTATTATGGTTTTCCAGGCTGTAATGTTCTTTTGATAAGAAATTGCTTCTATTTGATAATGAGAATTTAACCATTTAGTTGGCCACAACATCAGACCAAAGACAAAACAGGTGTCTTCATTTTGTTGTTTCATTTTGTTTACATCGGGGATTTGAAGTGCTGTGACTAAAACACTGCAGCGGCTGACCACAGGGCTACATTGCTTCAGATGTTATGAATTAAAACCTGACAGTTCTAAATTGGTTTGCTCACTGCAACCAGTGAGTCAACTGAGCTCCTTGTGGGTCAGCCTTTCTCATTTTTGTTGCAGTAGGAATCTTCTCCCTAGCAGTCTCCTTTTCCTGCAGAGGGACTCTTTGCTCTGGGAGGCCAGGGAGCTGTTCTGCTGGAGGTGGTAGATGCATTCAAGGCAATAGTTTGCTATGGAGATCTCAGCTGTTTAACTCAGGAAACCTGGAAAAGCTAGGGGTTAGACACAGGTGAGAAACCTGGCTTTGGACGTGCTGCATGCCTCGCTCATCATCTCATCACCAACATCAGTTAATTGCTGCTACCTTCCTGCCTCCAGCTCTGGGTCTCAATGGTATTTGGTGTCTTAGTGATGCTTTGGGGTAGTTTTGCAGTGTGCAGACATCCTCTGCTTTACCTGCAGCCAGAAGAAATTTGACAAATGACTAGTTTCCCCAAGGACTTGATTTTTTATTTCTTTCTGCTTCTAGGTGTCAGTCAGTCTCTCCACCACCTCTTTTGTCCCCACGAAGAAGCCCAGCCTACCCTCTCAGCGATAGCGAGGACTCTTGTCGCTCTTCTCGGCTCACCAAAATCTCCAACTCCAGACTGCGCCTCAAGGACTGGAGCAGCCACACATCTACACTGCAAAGCACTTCCACAAGCCCATCGGACACTGATTCCCCGAGCCACCCTCTCAAAGCCATCAGCGTGGGAGCTTTGGATAAAAGGTTGTCTGTGTTTAAGGCTGAGGACCAAAAGGAAAGTCCAACAGAAGCTCAAGATGGGGATGCAATAGGGAGTCATCAGCTCGCCCGAAGCACCCTGTCCTTGGGCACTGCCACCAACTTGAGGAACCTCTCCCGCAGCCGGGCGAGCGTCCGCTCCCAGGACATCAGGCAGAAGATCACAGAATGGGAGTGTCGCCGGGAGCTGTCCCCCAGGATGAGCATGTGTGTGGACAAGAGGGATGCTGGGGAGAGGTCGGGCAGTGAGAGCTGCCCCAGCGTCCTGACCTCTCCCTGCAGTGAGAAGACGTTTGATTTCAAAGGGCTCAGAAGAATGAGCCGAACTTTTTCTGAGTGCTCTTACCCAGAAACGGAGGAGGAGGAACTGCTGGACAGGGATTCCTGCCATCGGTTTGAGAAGAGACCAGGCAGGAGTGAGCCTCCTTCTGCTGCTTTCCTCAAGGGCCACGTGAGGAAAGAGTCCTCTGCCGTGCTCAACAGAATACAGAAGATTGAGCAGGCACTGAAAGAGCAGCCTGGCAGAGGCCTCCCCCAGTTACCAAGTAGCTGTTACAGTGTTGACAAAGGGAGGAAAAAATCTGTGACTCTCAGTACTGTGGAAGGACTGAGTGAAACAAGTGATAGCAAAGGAGGGAGTGTTAGTTTGGGGAGTGAGCCAGAAACACCTCTTGAGGCTGAGAAAAGCAGTAACACAAAACAGGGGGGTACTGCAAACTCAGCTGTCCCTAAACTGCTCCTTGACAGCACGGATAACAGCGCAGTGAATCCTGTCCCCAAGCCCAAACGCACCTTTGAGTATGAAGCAGACAAAAACCACAAAAGTAAACCAAGCAATGGTCTACCTCCATCTCCTACGCCTGCTGCTCCTCCTCCCCTTCCATCCACCCCTGCACCCCCTGTGACCAGACGGCAGAAGAAAGAGTCGCGCTTTCACAGAAAATCCCAGAATAGGTAAAATCTGAGGACATGTCTTGTGCTCGATCTTCAAATAAATAAATGTCCTGTATTTTTATTTTTTTTTTAGTAACTATTTTAAATTCTCCCTCTAATGCAATGCTCTTGACCCAAGAAATGCTAGGAATTGTGCAAGACAAGGTTGTTTTTTACTGGACTGCACTGGTGGGATGCACAGGTACAACACCTTCACACGGCTACAGTTTTGAAGCTCTCCAACCTGCATTCCTCAATCCCTGCAAAGAGCTGTAGCTCATGTGTCCTACTGGTGACCTGGTTCTTTTTGGCACAAATGCCTTTACATGTGATTTTTACTGGAGCATAATTTCATTATCCGCTTGTTGCAGGACCAGAACTCATCTGCCATAGCCCTGTCTCCCTGCTCACTGCAAAACGTACCTTCAGAGGGTTTGTGTTTCCAGAGCTTGTTACTACAGCAGTTGTGTCAGTTTTATGCAGTGTTGGTGATTTTGTTTAGTTCAGTGTTTGGAAATGTTGTCCTGAGTTACTATCAATAGCTGTAGAGGATTAATGCTGAGAAAACTATGGTTTAGCACAAAAGCCCTCTAAGTCTTTCCTGAGTTAATGATGAGCAGAATTTATGTCAACATTTCCCCACCAGTCTGTGGAGCTTGGCTTCTTTTAATTACGATTCCTCTTGTGGTTTTGGAGTAGTAAAACCCATTCCCCTCACCGCTTAGAAATTGTAGGCATAGTTGTTGCTAAGCATTCAAAGCACGGCATTTTTAACAAGTTCACCAATCTACACGTGTGTACGATACACACATACTCTTGATATTTAGGGATGAACTGTGCAAGTAACTGCTAAACAGCATCTCAGATGCATACTATATAATTTGGTATCTGGTGCTCGATGTTGGCTCAATTAATTAAAAGTTTATGTCAGCACAACCTGACCTGAAGTGTGCTGGGGCAGGAAAAGGAGAAGAGGAGCCTTCAGATTTTGCTCCTTACTTTGAAGAGACACCTGCTTCGGAAATGGGTCAAGCGACTCTGCTGATGTCCGTTGTTTCTGAGAAAGGCGTGGGGGGGAATGTGGAAAGCCAGGCTCTGATTAGCAGAGCTTATCTTTGGGTTCTGACAATAATCTCAGCTAGAGAAAGTAAATTTAGTTTTTAATTAGAATTTGTGAAATAAAGCTGACCTTGTTTTGTTCAGCGCAGGATTTTCAATGTACAGAAGGCAAACGGTAGTTTTTAAATGTTCAGCTCTAAGTGATAGCTTTTATTGAAATATTAAGGAGCAAGTCATAAAATGGGCCGTGTGGTGGGTGGCGGAGAGGAATTAATAACAGGAGATCATTCTTGCACAGAATCACTGTGCGACCTATAGCTAAGTGATCCAAGTGTCTTCAAGTACACACTCAGAGTTTGAGACCATACAAGTCATCTAAGAGCCACAGTATTTTGTTACAATGAGTTTGTGAGATGAAGTTTTGAAGCTCCTTTCACGAGGAGGTACAATTCATGCTTGCACCTGCTGTCCTGCAGGTTTGCTCTCCCATCGTAGCAGAGTTAGGTAACAGCACAGTTCAGAGATGGAACCTCAGTCCTGGGAGGGGACAGTAGGTATGACACTAAAACAGAAGCGATATTTATCAATTTAAGTTGTAATTAGTGGAGTGTAAGTTGTAGGATTTACAGCGTTATCATGCGTACCTGATGATTCTTACAGATCAATTTGACTTTGAACAGCGTAGGTTTCCATTAGTTTCTAACAGCTTTACCCTACTGTGGTTTAGTGATTTCTCTAGACTTACCTCTGATTAATGATGATCTAAGTTTAAATCAACCTCCCCAAATCCCAGCTTCTCTGACTGACTTCAAGGCTGAGTGGAATTCCTCTATAAAATCTTAATTTTATTGTAGTTGCTACTGTTCTTCCTTTAGATACAATAAGGAGAATTGTAGCATTTACAAAGAGCTTGAGACCATACAAGTCATCTAAGCATGACAGTATTTTGTTAATATTAGTTACTGAAATCTCAGTTTCTAAACTGTTCCCTTTTTGAGAAGAGACATAATTCATTATGTCTACAGCCCGTAACTGTGTATTTCAGGTTGAAGGCACATGTGCTTTGTACTCACTGAAATTTCATGAGAATGGACTTAGGATATTTATTTTTCTAATATTTTGTTTGAAAACACTGATTTTCTTTGTGGTGGCTAATTCAGCGTTATAGTGTAGTGGAGGAAGTCTCTCATATTTGCATGCTAGTATAGAGCCAGTCTGTGTTCAGAGGACCTGGTGCCCATGGTAGCTTTTGAGTTTCAGATTGGTGTGAGCTGGACGTTCCCTGGAGATCCTTTGACACAGACAGGCTGGGAGAGGAGTGTCACAGAATGGACCACAGCTGAGTGATGGTACACAAAAACATTCTCATGGTCCTACACAGTGTCACTGCATAGTAGTGTTGCCTTGAAATCTAAGAGTTGGATATTTAACTACTTTAGAAAGTCTCATTTCATACATAGGAATCTCTTCTATGCTTAAGCATGTTTTATAACTGTGAGTAGCTGTGGAGGAGTGGATGTCTGGTCCTGAAATACACAGCTTGTTTCTGCCACAATCCTAATGTGTGTACCATGGACCTGGATATTCTTAAGCTTAGGGAAAGGAGAGAGAAGGGGCTCCTAAGCCTGTTCCAGACCCATAAGTCTGCTCTGGCAGACAAATAGGAAATGCTCCTGTCAAATGCCGAGTCTGTACGAGTGTCACTGTATTGCCTGTAGGGATACTCTGAGCCAATTCCCAGGCTGGAGTGTCTCATGAGACCCTGCCTCTGCTGTATGGATATGCTGTCAACATATGTTTCACTCCAGCTAGGGAGGAGAGGAAAAGGGGCTAATGGCAGAATGACTTACTGTTAATCTAGTTTGAGTGAAGTGAGGGCGTCAGCAGAGTCTCTGTGAGCCTTAGAGCACCCCGGGGTTTACTCTCTGACCTCAGCCCATTTTTCCTACCATTTCATCCTCAGCACTAAATCGAATGAATGCTAGTCCCTGGCAATGTAACCCATGCACCTCCCAACCTCGATGTAGATATTGCCTCAGAGAACAAGTGCTGGGCAAACTGGATGATGGGGAAGGCTTCAGCTGCTCTTCCCCTAGAGCAGCTCAGCAGCACTGGGGCAGGTGTGGTTGAGTGGCAGTAAATCATCCCTCCTCTGAGTACCTGAGTGGGAGACAAGTTGTAGGGGTCCATTTGAGCCAGCTGACAGAAAGCCTGAACCTTCAGGCCCTCAGCCATCAGCCCAGGTTGCTTGCCCACGCCAAGGGCACCTTAATTTCCTTGATGCTTTGCCCTTTGCTGCCAGTGCTTGACAGAGGGAGGGCAAGAGAAATGGATGGCTTTCACATGAGTCTGCCTTTGGCATTTGTACACTGACCTTTATGTGGGAGAGTATCTGAAGGTTCAAGACACGCGAGTGTTTTCCAACTAAAGGCTACATCTCCCAGAGCAACCACTGGAGGAACTCTTTCCAGAGAAATCCCTTTCTTGAGGAGAGAGGGACACATGTTTTTGGAGCCCCTGGCAAAAGCAAAGCATTTTCTAGTCCTAGGACTGTGCTGCTGACTTACTCTGTAACCTTTGAAAAACACCACATACTTTTCTTGGTATTTTCTCCATGTCTGCATAGCGGGGATAATGATCCCTCCAACCTTATACGAGTGTCACAGATTGCTATACTAATGACTGCTCTGAGCACAGGTCTTCAGATCGTGTAAAAGTTAGTCCTTAAAACATGTTGTGGGATTGGTTTTAAATTATTTTTTGTTGTTGGTTATTTTATACATATTTCTTAGCAAACAAGGGCTCAGTTAAATGTTTGAGTCATTTTACATTCTAGTTACTAATTGCTTATTGTTTTAAACTTTAGAAAATCCTTTGAGTTTGAGGATGCCTCAAGTCTGCAGTCCTTGTACCCTCCCTCCCCTACTGAAAATGGGACTGAGAGACGGCATAAATTTGGATCCAAGAGCACTTTAGAAGAAAATGCCTATGAAGACATTGTAGGTAAGAACCTGTTGCAGTACATGGGCTCACAGCAGGATGTTGAGGAGTTGTGGTCAGCCTGTGCATCACCTTGTGCAAGAACGTTCAGTGCTGTTGGTAAAAAGAGATTAAACGGAGGGTAAATGGGTTTGATGCATCAGTGCAAACATAACTCTGTCTCTGTGCAGGAGGTCTTGATTCCTTTGGACTTCATTGGGTGGTGTTGGAAACAGACTGGTTGGTCAGCTTTTTGCCATGCTTTTCAAGAACGAAATAATTCTTTTTATCTCAAGGCCTTGGCTTGAAGCCTTGAGTAGTGTAAAAATATGAAGAACTGAGCTTGAGATGGTGTTTACAGAACTACCCAATGGCAAGATTAACCTCCCAGAATTCGTGTAGTCAGCCTGAGCTTTTCAGGACTCCTGTGTGGACTGCCCAAAGCAGTTGTTTGTAGCACTGTTCCTGGTCTGCCCTAAGTCCCAGTTGCTGGTTAATTTAAAAATTAATTTCCTTTAGCTATACAGCCATCAGGAATGCACAACAAAACCACTGTTTTGATTAAGCTTCACAAGAAAAACATGTTTCTTTTGGTCTTAGAAGGAAATGTATGGCCTATGCATACATTCTTTTAACATCAAAAAGGTTGTTATAATTACCAAAAATTGGGCAGCCCTTCAGAGCACAGATTTTCCAAACAAGCAATGAATATCTGCATTGTTTTTAACTCTTTCAGTGTTGTGTTATTAAGAGAGATACAAAGGCTACTTCATTTTACTTTGGATAATGAATCTCAATCTACTGAGAGCTGGAGGGCTACCAAGATAGTCAGGGGCCCTAGAGCACATGTTCTCCAGAGACACTGACAAACTGAGCTTGTTTAGTCTCGTAAAAAGGAGGACCAGAGGCATTCTGATACTGCTTACAAATGTTTGAAGGGCAAACAAAGATGATACAACAGAACTCTTCTTGGTCATATCAGTTGATAGAGCAAGGAACAGTGGCCACAAATTGCAGCTTGGGACTCTTTGACCTTATACCCAAATTCTGTCTCTGGCTTGTCAGTCTCACTGAAAATAGGAATTCACTCTTTTCCATTTTCAACTGTACGCTCCTTCTATGTCATTAAAAAAAAAGCAGCTTTCACAGCACAAAGAAATGCTGCTGTTCAGTGTCTGTTAATAAAAATGAAAGCTTATATAGGTACTGAAATGTTTATTTTGTTGTTTTGTGGGTGTTTTGTTTTTTTTTTTTCTTTTCTTTGGAGAGCATCCTTATATGATCCATGAAGAATCAGATTGCCATGGAATTCACACTTGGAAATGTGCGTTAAGTACAGTGCTCATCTTTGCTCAGGTGCTGCCAGATGTTAACTGGTAGTCGTGGTTCTCCTTGCTTTGGTTTGTTAAATATCAAAATAAAATGTGCTGGATTGTTAAGAAGCTTCTCAAATGGGAAGAAATCTTGGATTCAGTGAAATAAATTCATAACGGGCTTTTCTAGCTCATGGGAACTATAAGCCAGCTCCCTGCAGATTATCTGGGTATTTGGGCAGAGTAGTGGGAAGAGAAGGCAAAACTTCAGATCTGTGGACAAACACAGAAGTGCCTTGTTTTGTACTGCTTTTTACCAACCTCTTACCAAAGGACTTAATTCAATACAGGCAGTGTGGGGGGAATACCAAATCAGCATAATTCTTATAAACTGTCAAGCATGATTAAAGACAAGCCAAAGTAGTTTGATCTCTGGCTTTGAAGAAACTATCATAGTTTTGTGTATCACATCTGCATAATTTATACCAGTGGTCTCTAAGTGGCACTTTTGTACTCCTGCAAACCAGGTGTTTGTAAGAGTGAGTTTATCTTACAGATTTACATTTGCTTCAAAGCTGTAAAGGACTCTGTCACTGCTGCTTTGGGTTTCTTTTGCAAACAATTACCCTAGAAGTGGTAGTGGGTTATTTTTTGTCTACACCTGGTTGAACCCCCTGACTTGCTAAAAGCTTGCTAGGTAGTTAAAACAATGTCACTGTAGTAAACTTCATAGAGTAGTAGTAAACTTCATAGAGTCTGTCATCATCCCTCTGCACCCGTTGAATTAAAAGTTTTAACACAATTAAGTATTAAAACACAAGAAAACAAGGCTGTGAATCTTGAGCAATGCTCCGAGCGCTCTTCTGTGAGGCAGAATCGTAAAAAAAGAAAAGGTTGGAAGGGACTCTGGAGTCAGCTGGTCCAACCTCGGCTCAAAGCAGGGCTAGTTTCAAAGTTACATCAGGCTGATCAGGACTACCTATGGTTGAGTTTTCGAAATATCTTCGGAAGGTGGTTCTGCTGCCCTTGTGTGCAGCTTGTCCCACTGCTTAACCTCCACTGTGAAGAATTTTTTCTTGTTATCACTGTGAAGGAATTTTTCTATCCAGTCAGAATTCTCCTTCTTACTATTTGTGACGATTGTCTTTCATCCTTTCACTGTGCACCTCCAAGAATTGTCTGGTTCTGCCTTTTCCATAACACCCCTTCTTGGTAGTGAAAGAGAGCAGTTGGGCTCCCCTGCAGACTCCTCTAGTCTAAACAGACTCAGTTCTCTCAGGCTTTTCTCATTTATGCCGTATGTTCCAGCCCCAACCGTCTTAACAGCCTTGCTCTAGACTGTCTCCAGTCTGTTGATGTCTCTCT
>WEIS01036177.1:0-10237 GCA_013389965.1 Todus mexicanus
AAAAAGAAAAAAAAAAGCACAACAATAAAACCCAAAACACATGTTCCAATTTACAGGTCAGTCGATATCCTCCCCTGAGGCTGCCTTAATTTCCAGTTCGGGCATGTCAATAAATCAATGCCACAAGCCATTGGTGAGGCAGAATCCAGCAAAGCAGCTGCCATGTGAGCACCACGCGTGGAATCCAAAAGTGTGTAGCCAAAAATCTCTCACTACGCTTTCTTACCTCATTAGTTTCTGCTTTACATAAAAATAGCTGTCGTTTTTGCAATGAATAATCTCGTCTGCCTTAAGATAGACACGTCTACATGATACGTTTGTTAGATAGAGAAGAGGAAATAAGCTCCTGTATGGAACCTACAACGCAATTCTGAATTACAGTTGTTTTTTTCCATGTTAATGTGTTTCATTCTTTAAGCAGAGATTGGTTTTGCCTGTTCTGTGTGGCTACTGAGGCAGTAGATAAAGCAGCATCATTATGCCAAAAAAACAAGTGATGATTTTATGCATACACATCACAGGAGAGTAGTACTGCTATGATTAATAGAGCGTTGTAACACAGGGAAGACTCTCCGGAGAGCAGGCTTTCTGCCTCCTGTTCCATGGCTATAAAATGCTCCCTTATCGGATCCTTAAGGTTTGATTTTCCTCTAATTTGTGCTGAACGCTCTTGAGCAGGTGAATACAAATCACCGCTGCGGCTGGACCCCTGCCCCCTGCTGAACTTGCACAAGTGCAAGTGGCTGCAGGGTCTGCAAGAACGTGGGAGTCCAGACAAGTTTGTGCTGGTGGGTGGGGAGCTGGGGAAGGGATATCCCCTAGGGCACCCCGAAGTCCTCTTGTCCCAAGGAGATACAGAAGACAGGGAGATGGGTGACAGGGAAGCATCAGAATTTCCTCAGTTTTCAAAGGCTGACCCCGTGTTCCCTTAGATCTCTAAAAAGATCTGTAGCTTTTGAAAACTCTGCTGTCCAGCTTCAAAAAGGTCTTATGGGACGCTGCCTGCGTGGTGTCTGTCATGCTGGATACCTCCTGCAGAGATCAAACTAAACAAGCAGTTCCCGGAGCAGAGGAACTAACACAACCTGGTTTCCTGCTAACCTGCCACACAAGGTCTCTTCTCTTCTGGATTCTCTGTCTTGGATGGAAAAATACTATGATAAAGCTTTTCTCTTGGGGGCGCATAAAGAACATCAAACGCTTTTCTCCTCTTGGTCATCAAGGTGCAAGAAAGAAAAAAAAAGCTGAATGTGCTGGAGACGGTGACCCCCACTGTCAATCCTGGTCAAGACAACTAATGAGAGCTAGGAGTGGGGAACAGAAACAGACAGACAGACGCAGCGTGACTGCACAGACCTCGTTTCCTTAGGAAACTGGGCTCGAAACAAAGCACACAAGCCTGGGCTATTTATA
Organism: Todus mexicanus; assembly: GCA_013389965.1. Taxonomy (NCBI): domain Eukaryota; kingdom Metazoa; phylum Chordata; class Aves; order Coraciiformes; family Todidae; genus Todus; species Todus mexicanus. Next base: position 1,414 of record WEIS01036177.1, read on the forward strand.
GCGAAAGAGGCAGGGGGCTTTCCTTTCCTTCCCAGAGGAAAGGCTCTGCTTTCCTAGGCCTGAGCTGCGCTCCACTGGAAGCTACATCGGTTCCTGCCCCTGCAGATCCTGTCCTGCTCTTCCCAAGTTGGAAGCCTATGCAGGTTCTGGAAGAAGTCAGCAGTGCCTGCAGAGGTACCACAAGACACCTCAAGTGCTCAAAGGGAACATTTATTTCTGTATTTGTGTTACATATAAGACAGGTCTAAGGTATTTATAATATTTGAGAGTGCCACTAAACTGAGATAAAAATCAGCAAAATATGGAAGACAAGCTGCGGCAGCTCCAGCTGAGCGGACACAGCACGTTACCAGGCACAGATTTGAGTGGTATGATGGTAGCTACCTGTAGGAGTGTGGTGCTCCCCTTTGTAGGTCAGAAATGAAGAAAGCAGGACAAGGCTGAGGCAAAGTCAACCCAAAGTCCAGAGACCAGGCAAATTGCTTCTGCTCTCAGATCTGAAGAAAGGGAGAGAACCATGTGAAAGCTGGAAGAGGCAATATTGCTCAGTGAGCTAAAGCACTTGGAAATCTAGGCTTTTTCTGCTGCACCACAAACTTGGCAGCCTCAGATGCAGCCCAGCCTCTCAGGAAGCCAAGAGACATGAAGATATGGGGGTACTGAGTGCTAGAGACACCTATTAAATCTGGTCCCTGACAATAGAGAACTTTGTTCTCTATTTGAAATTTGTTGGAGTTCTTTTGTGTTTCAGGTTCTTGTGTTTAGAATTGGCTGTGGAAAGGTTTTCTGCCTTGTGCTCAAAATACCCAGGCCAGACTTAGGTTACTAGTTAAACATTACAAAGTGTTTTTTAAAGACCTGTAAAATACAGAGTTGCTTGCTGTATAGCTAAACTTTTATTATTTGGTCTTTCATCCAGAAGTATTTGAGAAGGCAAGAATACAACATTTTTGCTCCTTGATACACTGATCTCGTGTCTGCTGATCACAAAGGCAGATTAGGGCAGACCTCTCCACCCTGGCTGATGCTCTGTGTTTCTTGACAGCCCCCTATAGCCTGTTCTACACAACTGCCTATAGGTTTTCTTTCCAGGGTGTGATTTGCAAGAGTAAAACAAAGCAGAGCATTCAGAGAGATTTCTAACCTGCCACTCAGCCTCCTCTGGGTTCTTAAAACTGTACCTCTCTGGCCTTTGTGCAGCTGAACATGAGATAATCTTAATTGATTATTTCAGCTCTTTCCAAGATGATTCTGAAACAAGCTTAACCTTAAAGCAAAGCAGAGGAATTGTTTGAATTTCTCACGGCTTGGTCCTGCAGGGGCATGTGCAGGCCTGCTGCCGTGTTTTAAGGTAGTCATTGTTTTTCAGTGACTGTTTTATGCCCGTGATAAATATACACCCTTAACCGCAATTTCTAAGAGATTTCACCACGCATCTTGTCCAACACTTACTGACTTGTGCTGTCAACAGCGCGAACGTGTCACGGTGCTTAATGAATGTCTGAGGGGTTAACCCATTTGCTGTGAATAGCAACCAAGAGAGCACAGGGGCTCTTTGTGGTTGTGAGCAGAAGTTAATAATAGGTGTATCCTCCTCTTCTCTGGTACCTATTGTTCTCCCTGACACTGGCTTTTTGTTGCCTTTCATTAAGATCTGTTTCAGAATCAGCAGGCTGATTGCCTGTCTTCATATAATGTCACGCACTTGCTGGCTCGCTGGGGAGGCACGATGGTGTTTGACCGTGGGAGTGCCAATGTGTCACTCAGCTAATTGAACAACTGGGGTTTGTTTAAGTCAGGTCTGGACACATCTCTGTAATGAAGATTAAAAGCAAGGTCCTGATCCCTCTCTTACTTCTGCTGGACTAAGTGGGGAGAGACTTTGCTGGAGTCGGCGCAGTTCTGCGAGTGCAAGCGAATCGTAGGGCTTGATGTTTTCAATTTTGCATAGAAGGTGTTTTTAATAGCCTGCAGTTTCCTTGGCATGAACTGCGTTCGTGACTCAAGGCATACACGGTAGGCTGGATTTGTGCTGCCTGCAGGTTTCGTCCAGGTGGGATTTAATACAAAACATGTAAATGTTCACACGCATACCCGCTGACCTCTGGTGCCGTTGGAGCCTCAAGTAGGACCTTGGTGTCTCTGAATTGAGGTGCTCTTCAAGACTGTCAGTGCTGGGGAGGCCAAATACAGAAGCCTTGTCCAGCCACTGATCCAACACAGGGCTGGAAACGCGCACTCCACGCCACAGACAGCCCCTCCTCTTCAACCCGTGCCTGAGCGAGGTGCGATTTAGCGCGTAGCCACCCGGTTAACGTGTGTGTCTGTGCTCAGATGTAGACACGTAGACAATAACGATGGAGTTTCATTCACAGACAATAGCTGCAGAGCTCTCTAGTGAAGCTGAGCGCTGTGGATAAAAGGGGTATTAAGGAAGTTTCTGTGTATGCGATATTTGTGCTTTTGTCGCTGACTTACTTCCAATGAGACAAATAACAAGGAAATTACAGCATTTTTATAACCAGTGCAGTGAAATAGTATTTAAAACCCCTTTCATTTCGACATCAAAGCGTACATAAAAGAGTAATTTGTTCCCAGTGGGATAACAGGACAAGACAGGACACTTTGCTGTCTTTTAAAGCAAGAGGGTTTTTTCTTGCCAAGAACTTGAAGAAAACAGGTCTGCGCAAAATGGCAAGCTGATGCTTTTCGGCCTGCTGACAAACGAATGCCCTCAATATGAGGAAGTGTCAAATTGTTATTTGATTTGAGAGAGAATCAAGATTCATGAGGTAAATTACATGGAAAAGCATTAGAAATGCTCACTATTGAATGCATGTTGTGATTATATGCGTTCCTTTGAAAGCTTAAAGGAAAACCAGCATCCAATCAAAGAGGAAATCATAGCAATTTAAGAACCAGGAATAATTTTCCTCATTAAATCAACTCCAAATCTCACTGCAATCACTGCAGAGCCTTTCTCCTTCCCCTCCACCACCTTCCCTGCACTAAGAGGGTGGAGTTGGGAGGTCTGTATGAGCATCATGCTCGTGTGATGCTCTGCCTGTTGGTAGGAGCACGTTCGTGCAGGGTCCCGTTTCACTCGAGTTGTGTTTGAAGAGGCTTTGGTGGAGGCTCGGCTGCAGGGCCTCAGGTGAACCTGGTCCAAAGGGCTGCCCTTAACAGGCAGCGTGGTCCTGGGCTGGAGGAGACAGACTTCCCCACTGCATGCTGAACACTTAGAAGATCTTTCCTACATTATCCAGCACATGCAGAGCATCAGCCGTGGTGCTCCTGTGTGCACGTGTGGGCATCCACCACCGTCCCTGGCCCTTTGAACAGGCACTTTGTAGATGAGCACGGAAGAGGTAAAACCTTGAGTACACGGAGGGCGGATGGAGGGTGGGGAGGAAGGAAAAGAAATGTGAGAAAGCTTTAGATGTATTCCAAGTGTCCATCTGGTGGGTCCTTCTGATGTTCCCTCGCCGAAGCCCTCCTGCTGAGCCTGTCTCAGAAGGATCCCTCCTTTCTCCCTCGCCTGCCAAGAACTGAGTCAGAGGCTGGTTTTGTTAGAAAGAGGTCACGAAAGCTTTGTTCAGGCTGTCCCCGTAGGGTGTTCGTTTCTTAAGGAGGATATTTAAGCTGTCTGAGACTCGGCCATTCTTATTCACACAAAGCAGAACAGTCTCAGCCTGGGAACCCAACACCTCCAGCACCCAGCTGGAAGGTGCCGTGCTACAAAAAGTCTGGGGTCGCTTTGTCTCCTGAGCCCGCCACTGACCCAAGGAGCGCTTTCTGTTGCTGATTAGTGTCCCTAATCATCTTTCAGGTTGCTCATTTATTCCGACTTAGAGAGGGAGAAGGAGCAGAGGGAAACATCTGCTGTGGGCACCGCAGTGAAGCTTTTCCAGGGACACCAGGCACCTTGCCTGGGCTTTCCTCAGCAACATTCATTTTTTTCAAGGAGAGGGGGATTACATTTTACAGGTGTTCAAGGGCTGCATGGATTAATATAGCATGTCCTGGGAGAAGAACATAGGGTTAACTAAACTCTGAGGAGCCGCAGAGACAGAGTTAAAAGAAACCCAAATACTGGAATGAAAGTGACTGTTTCCAGAAAGACTTTCCTGAATGTCTGTGGGCTTTAATAGTTACACGAGAGGGAATAAGAAATAGAAGAGAATTTTGCTATTCTACTTGAGTTAGAAAACACACCAAATGTATATATTTTTTTCCATTTTCCGTTTGGTTTGGAACTTAAAAGTTGAGATCAACTTTAAGCAGATGCACACNTCCAGTGACAGCTGTAGAGCCACGCAAGCTGCTGTCAGCTGAAGATCTGGTCTAGAGCTTCCAGCCAACCAAATGTCTCTTTTTATTGTTTGTTTGTTTGTTTCCAGTGCGTAGCAGCATGTTTGGGTAACCTTGGTGGGCATTCAGGGGACAGAATTCTGCTCCACGGAGGAGGCAAGACCCTTATATGTCCCGTAAGCCTTCTCCAGTAACTCTATTCCTGCTGTTCAGAAGGTCTTTCTCTTTTCTTTTTCCCATGTATATGTGCATCTTTTCTTCTCTCAGTCCCTTTCTGCACTTGCTTTGAGCTCTTGTAGTCTTGAATTATTGCCTTGTCTCTGTTTTCACGCTGACATTCCTGCTTCCTCAGTTCTCCTTCCCTCTAAAGGGAGAAGGAAAGTTTCTGAATAAATGACATTACTAAGTGGGAGCTTCCTCTTCCCACTTCTTCCTGGACTGCTCAAAATGGTATTTGCTTTCCATCCCTAGTGCTCCAGCAGGAATAGTGTCCCATTGTCCCCCCTGCCAACACTTGAAGGCTTTTTCTGGTCACTTCTTGCTCCAGTTATCACATCCCAACCTCTGTGCTCAGCCCATTTTGCTCCCAGTCTCTCAGCCTGCACCATACCCCTCCAGCAAGCTCACCACTTCACACCATTCATTCCCCGTCACCTTGGCTCTGTGTCTCTGTGCTCTCTTCATCTCTCTTTTCCCTCCAGAGGTGTCTGAGCTCCTTAAGCCCTTTGCCTTTCATACCTTACCTAAAATAGTGCTTTTTATTTCTGCTGCGTTCTTTCCTGCCCTTGGTGATCTGCCGTGACTGTTCCTTTTGTCTGCTACTCCCGCTCTGGCCCTGGGGCCCCTTTCCATGCCGCCTTCTGATTAATGTGTGTCAGTGCCCCCCATTTCCTTCTCCAAATCACTTCTTGAAAGCCCACCTATGCTATAAAATGCAACTATTTGAAAGGTGCTCTTTGGGGCTGGCGAGGAGTGATTCCACCTTGTTTGATGGCGTGAAGCCAGTACAAAACCAGTACAACCATTGCTTTCATGCTTGCCAGAGTCGCCATTACCCCTTTTGCTGCTATACCAAGCTCCGTGGTGCCACTTTTTACCTGTGCCATAGACACCTCTTAAGATAATGAGAAGCAAGGGTGGGAAAATTGCTTGGTGGCTTCTATTCCTCCCTGAATTCCTGGACTTGCACGGGAAGAGCAGCTGCGGCTGGGTCACAGGGGTTTTGTGCCGTCACCTCAGATGCCATAATCTCTTCCCATCCTCCTTGCTTCTCTTCCAGACACGCCAGTCACACTCCATCTCAGAAAAGTTTACAGGGTGTGAATTCTTCCGACTGCAGAGCCCTGCATCAATGAGGCGCTTCCCTCACGTGGAGGAAGCCCCAGATGGGCCAAGCTTGGGCCAAGGCATGACTTTCTATTTTTTGCTTAGCATTGTGTTTCTCTAAGGGCAGCAGGCAAAGTTTCAAGGCTTTATAAACACCATCAGCTCCGATAACACAGAAATAATAATGCTTTTGTTGAATGGCTTTCTTTTCATGAGTGTAATTACGTTGCTTGTCTTTAATAATTCTAATTTAAAGACGTCTCATGCAAAATTCCTTGAATTAAATTGCCGTTACCCCTTTTCCTATGCAACGGGTTATGAGTGTATGCTGGACCTACTCTTACATTTTTTCTTGTCTCTAACTCAGCCAAACCCTTATAAGCAGTATTTTAGTTATATTAGAGCTATGTCTCGCTGATATTATGGGCACTTCAACCTGACTGTGTTTGGGGGTATTTATTTTGGCCGTTGCATCATCACATATTTAGACGAGAGGAAATAGCCGTGTGCCTTCTAAATTGCTGACACTAAGGGGAGCACTTCATCTTTGGAATATGTTAACTATAAATCCAACATCAACACGCGTGTCAGAAAACACATGAATTCTTTGTGCCTAAGTATTCAAGGATCATGATTAATGCGAAACACACACAAGGTGCGTGGAAATGGAATGCCAGTTGCTTTAGGTCCCATTAGGTTGTTATAATAGCAAGAGCTTCTGAGTGTTTGCACCTACATTAAACTGGACCTTTCCTATATAATTTATTTACTTCTTTTTAGCATTGCAAGACAAAGATCAGTATCACCAGTGAAATGCCCAGAAAGTTCAGTGTTCTGTGAGGTTATAAGTCTTTGAACTAAAAAGCGGCAACTCCAACACATTTGGACTCTTCTGTGCAAAGCAGTATCTGTCAGAATCCTGTGGCCACCAACGCCGTAGCAGGTGCAGGGTTGTTTATTCTGTGTGAAAACATCTCTCTTTTCTTTTTCTTTGGTTCCTTACATAACTTCACTGGAATACCCTTTGGATAAATAGTTGATCGCACCCCGCCTTTTAACTATGGAGGATGCATCTGCCACGACAGCGCCATTCTGTGTGTGAACTGCCAGGATTACGTGAAGCGGCAGCAGTACAAGTGGACGACGTAAGCAGTCTGGTTGGTATTCTGGTCCGATTTCATTACTCCCATCTGATCTCGAGGCCTCAGCACATTTGTACCCGTTTTTCCAGTGGAGGCAGGACTTGATATTCTAGCCCCGCATAAACAGAGTTGCTCTCGGTGACCCACAGCGTGCCCTATCACCATCTGGAGCACATTTTGTCAAGAGCAATCAGTGCTGGTGTCCATCACGTCTCTTTGCCAGCAGCTGTTTCCTGCCAAGCTTGTGGCCTCCAGGTCTTTGCTGTTGTCTGCACAGTTGGGTCTTTCTAGGCTGTGTAGATCAGGAGCAGCCAATGTGGGACAGCTGTAACGTGTACAGACTATCCACTACACGGAGCTTAGCAATGCATCTGTTTCTGACTTTACCTGGTCCCTTAGGACCTTAATTTCCAGCATTAATGAAAATACTGCATTAAAATGACACCATTTAATTTTCCCTTGGGAATTCTGTGGCCAAAAAAAAAAGGCACAGTGGTGCAGATCTGTGGTTTGCTGGCACATAGAAAGGTAGGAAGTGTCCATGTAGCTTCTGCCCCCTTAGGAGGCACAGCACTGGTGTTGAAGGGTGCAGGGTGTGATTGTATCAGCCGCCAGCAACTTATACCACCCCTTCCCTTGGAAAAAGATTCATCAGAAGCCGCCTGTTCAAAATCGTAAAAGTTTTGGGAAAAAAACAACAACTATCTCATCTGTTTCAGATAAAAACCTAAGCTGTGTTTCCCCAGCTGCCCAGAATTCCCCGTTAACAGCGACGGGAAGGCAGCAAAGCTGGGCGCTGGTACTTGCTGTGACCAGAGGATGGAGACCTTGAGCTGCAAAAGAAGCCGTGCAGAGCATTCCACGGCTACTCGGATTTCTGGGGGCACATTAAAAGGCAGATGATGCTGGTTAGCTGAAAGTGGGATTTGTGGGAGGGATCAGAGACCAGCCAAACCAGGCTGGCAGAGCGCTGGAAACGTGAAGGCTTGGGTTTAAAGTGCATTATTACAAGTGAAAATGTGAAAAGCTGCTATTGTGATCGTTTCAGCGGTGGATTAGGGTGCACCTTTGTGTCCCAAGAACAGGTTGAAACATCATATTAGCAGCAGGTAAAAAGGTGTCTGCTGGTTAAGTGGCTCAGAGCTCATGAGGAGAACAATGAGAGTGAAACCCAGGATTTACTTCTACCTTCATTCTTTTGACTACAACCACACTTTTGCAGTTCTGTTTGACAAAGCAGAATTAAAATTTCCCTCCATTTTCGCTGCAAATAGCAGTAACTAACTTCGAGCCAAGGAACTAAATACTTTTGTGACCCTGAATTTGATGAGAATTTCTCTTGGGGAAAAGTAATTGATTCATCACAGACCAGAAAGATGTTGAACCTAATAAGACCACTGCATATGTTTGAAGTTCAGCAAGTGCATAAAAATGCTCTTATAAGAAAGACAAGCGGTGTAATATTTTTACGTGGTTGCTTCTAGAAGTGTAATCACACAAATCAAATTAGGAGCTAGCTAAAAGAATTTGGGTTTGGGGTAGGGTTTTTTGTTTTGCTTTTGTTAGTTTTGGTTTGAGTTGGGCTGGATTTTTTTTTATATAACAAAAGAAATCAAGGAAATTTGTAAACTACCCCCTGTAGTCTGGGGTAAGGAAAATATTGGTCTATTTGCTGTGCCCTCTAGAATGTAGGTAGGTCTCATGGTTTGGGGTCAAGGCAGCCCTAAACCTGCAACAGATGCTCTCTTTTGATGATTTGCCTACAGTCTCACCCCCACACTTTACACATTAATAGACAGCTGAACTATAAATATAGTTTGTCCTCCTCGCCCATCCCAGAAGGGAGGCCTTTTGATGAGATTTGCACCTCAGCTACACTGAGTGTGTGTTTGTATGTTTGTGTGTATTTTCTTCAGCTATATTTTGATTTTCTGCAGCTAGTGTGTTTATCACCGGCAATCTCATAGCAACTGTATATATTGCGAGTGTAAATAAATTGCATTATTTGTATATCTGACTGCTTCTTGATGGGCTGTTTGCGAATC
>WEIS01036178.1:0-10540 GCA_013389965.1 Todus mexicanus
TGGGGAGGAGACAGTGGAAAGGAGACAGAGGAGAAGGGGTAGGGAGCTTTGGTCTCTTCTTTCGCGTTGTGTGGCTCTCTCTGGGAGAAACAAAAAGCTTACATTTGGCAATATATCGGCTGCCGCTTCTCTCCTTTCAAACGTAACTGGGGAGAAACAGGACAACCTCTGCCCAGAGGCTCTGCCTTACCTCGTGTCTCTCTACACGCTGCCTTCGAGCAGCTTTCCAAGGCTTAGGCCACTCGAAGGCAAACGCTCTGTTCATAAATCCCACCAGCTCATTCTCCCTGTTTCCCTGAAGACTGTAGCTAATAAAGAGATGAGGTCACAGAGGCTGTAGCTGTAGGCGTATTTTTAAACTGCACTAGGGGAAAACAAACCGTTTGAAGGACATTGAGATGTTTCCTAACTGGAGGTCAAGGACACCGCTGGAGAAGACCAGCAGGAGTTACAGGGAACGTTCTCTTCCACAGAAGATGACATCTGTGCGCAGAGCAGAGACAGCAAGCCACGTCTAGAAACATCTGAGTGCGTGTGACTGGAGAGGTTTGGACTAGTTGTAGATAACTCACAAGAGCCGCTTCGCTGAGTGTATCCCGAGACAGCCGGGACTCCGCTGCCTCAGGCATGAGCTGTCCCTGGGAAAGGGGGAGTGCTCCAGGACCTCTGTTCCTAGAGAGGTCTGACCAGTCCAGCGGGCTGTGCGAGTTACGGCAGGGAAGCCCTGGCAGCAGAGGAATGTCTTGTCGTTGTTAGATTAGGGGATGTGTTCTGTTACATCAGTCTTCTCTTTAAAAAATGAGGCAGAAAAAATAATCTCTGCAGCTACCGTGCTTCCTTCGCCTTTACATTGTTGTCGGCGTTGCAACATCTCGTTCGTTTGGCTTTTCCATTCAAGCTCCAGTTCCCGGAATTCCAGCGTGGTTTGAGCACTTCAGATTGTATTGCAAGAAACAGTTAGTCCTGGCATTCCTCTGCAGGGAGTAATTTGAAAACCCGACTCAAACCCATCCTACAGACTCAGGAACAAGGCGGCAAGTATGGGGATTAAAAATCTCCCGACTTTTAAACCAGTCTCCTGATTTCGTTTTATTGCTAGAGCTTTGCAGGGACGTCCTGTCTGGATCCGGCTGCTCTGGAGCTGCTGTTCTGTTGCTGGAGATGCAGATTATTTTAAAGCTCTATTTGCCGCGTGGCGTATTAAAAGGCAACAAATACTTTAATTAACTTCTCTATCCAATTATGGAATCAGGTTTTTCACTCTCGTGTCTGACAGCTCCGCCTTCCCTTACAATCACTTGGCTCCATGTCCCTTGCGTGGGCACTTTCTCTGGTACAGGCCATTGGCCGGGGCTGAGTTACCGGTGTGAATCTTACAGAATAAATCCTTGCTGGAGCTTAGAGTAAAAGCCGCTTTGCCTTCTTTCGCTCAGCTCAGCCCCCGGTAGCTGGGTCTCTATCTCAGCTGCCCCTGAATCCGCAGACAGAGCTTCAAGCCTGACTCATTTCTCGGTGACTTGCAAAACTCTTCCGAGACGAGTAAGCATCGGGGCTTCATAATTGCTTCCAGGCTTGGGTGATTCTCAGGGTGAGGAGCGCGGCTTCGGATTCAAGCCGAGATGCTCCGCATGGATACGCTCTTTTGTTTTCAGGCCGCTAACAAAGAAAAGGAAAAAGACAAAAGTCCGCAGCCAAATATTGCAACATCGGTTGGACACACATCCAGGGGTGGGAACAAAACAATCCTTTGCTACGGGCTGTCTCTGGGGTCTGGGGCTGGTTTGCAGTTGGCAGCAACCGGTTATAGAAGAGATTTCGCTGACGAGAAGAGGTCTCTGCTGCGAAGGACGGGGCTGGCTGGGGCCCTGGGGAGACGAGGGGCCTCGGCGGGTTCCACGCTCCGCATGGAGCGTTGGCCGCCTGCGCTAGGGAGCAGGAGCAGCGGGGCTGCTCTCAGCCGCTGCTGGAACCCTGGCTCTCTTTCTGGTGTTTCAAACAAAGAGAAAGGGAGAGAGGAAGCCTCTGGGTTTAGAACCTCCCCTTCGGTGCAGGTCGCTGAGTGACAGATCATCCAAGCCAGCCAGATTCTGCAGCTGCAGCAGTCAGTGGTGAGCAGATCGAGGCTGCTTGTCGTGACCATCATGCACACAAACAGGTGCCGAAGGAGCCACCGCGTTGTGTCCTGGGGGTGGAAACCCAAGTGCTTGGTTTCCAGTGGTACGGAGGATCCAGCAGCTCCCGCAGGAGTCCTCTGCGTCCCTGCCTGCGGGATAGCTGTGGTTTTGAGTCAGACACCTTCTGAAAGCCGAGAGCAAAAGGACGAGGTAACAATTAAGGAACTCGCTGGTTTCCAAAGCCCTGACTGTATCGCAAACGTCCTGCAAGACCGCGCGTCCCGGCAGCGCACTGAGCCGCCGCTGCTCTGCCAGCTCGGGAGGGAGAGCCCAGAGCCCTCTCCAGCCCTCACCCCCAGGAAGGCGGCACGATTCTCACCACAAGCACCCGCAGGAGAGCGTTGCAGCGAAGGCCAGGCTCATGTCGCAGCGAAGGCCAGGCTCACGTCGCGGCAAAGACCAGGCTCACGTCGCGGCAAAGACCAGGCTCACGTCGCGGCGAAGGCCAGGCTCACGTCGCAGCAAAGGCCAGGCTCACGTCGCGGCGAAGGCCAGGCTCACGTCGCAGCGAAGGCCAGGCTCACATCGCAGCGGGGCTGTGGAAACCGTCCCGTGTCGTCAGCTCCTGGCCACGGCACAGAGATGTGCCAGCGTGTCTTTATAAGGGCCTGGAGCAGCCGCTCTCGGCAGCAGAGCTCCCCAGCAAACCCTCTGACCCCAAATTCCACTGTCTCGATAATGCTATCGGGCGCTCGACACAGGGCCGCTGCTAATCTCTCTCACACAGGAAACTTCCAGGAGAGAACCCGGGTACCGCTCATTCAAGAGCAGCCCAGTTTGAAGCGATAAGCTGGACCCCAGAACAAGTATGTTACAGATGTCCTTTGTTCTGTCTGCTGAGTGCGAGAGGATCTAAACCACACAACTGCTCTGACAGGTCACTTGAGAACGTGGGTCTGCTCTTGAGAAAATCTGTCCGAAAAGGGAGAACAAAAAAAAGCGGTGTGAAAACCCATAGAATCAGAGAATGCTTTGGGTTGGAAGGGACCCTTAAAGGGCATCGACTCCAAGCCCCAGATATACCTTTGGATTCGACATCACGGAGCATGAGCGCGGTTTAGAGTTCCTCAGTAGCATCCTGAGTGCAAAAGCTGAAATACAAACTAACCCGACTAAACCACCTTAATTCCAGATCATTCCGATTGCCAAATCCCATCCACGTTCTGCTCTTTCTCCAGGCCTGGCAGAGACTCCTGCAGACCCTCGGAGAACGCGGGAGTTCAACAGTTCGCTCGTTATTTGCACTTCAGCACACGGCTAAAATAACGCCGCCAATCTCTCTTACACCGGAATTCCTACGTATTGCCGCGCCAGAGAGAAGAGAAGGGAGAGCGCTCAGAGGTTACACGCGTGGGCAGGATTTAAGAACCAAACCTGCAACAGATCTATCAACAAATAAGGAGCGGCTCTTCTCCCGAGCGCCGGGCATTTCGGGTGTGAGCACGTGAAGGGTGCCTGCGCACACCCCCAGCTCGTTCTCTTTCCCCCAGCCCACGTAACTTAACTTTCTGCTCACACCTCTGAAGCACTAACGCAAACCACCCCGGCGCTCACACAGCCCGGAAGACCCGTTCCCACGCTGGGATTAGCGGCTGGTTCAGTCACCGGGGATTAGATCACGCTGGGAGCCGCACAAAAGCCCACAAGGAAGACACAAAGTCTTCCCTTCCCGTAACAAAACCGGCTCGTGGCACCGCTCAACCTCGTCTAACGTGGGTTCTGCCTCCGTGACACTGCAGCGATCCGGGGAAGCGACGTGAGGCAGTTCCTGTGAGGGAAGGCAGCCGCAAATTGGGCTTTGGGGACGGGGTACGCGGCGCAAGCTGCAGCCCCCTGCACAGAGGCTGCGCAGCGCCAGTCACTGCGAGCCTGAGCCCACACCGACCCGTCGGTGCGGCATCAGCAGCTTCAGAACCTCGCGGCTGAGGTCACCCCTGAGTCCGCCACGGCGCCTGCTCACGGCGATAGGCACGCGTGCGGCTTTCCTGTTGCTTCGTGCAGACTCACCTGGGGTCTTATCTTCAGGAGCTCCAGCAGTTTCTGGTTTTCCGCCGTCAGCAGCTACTGCAGGGAACTCCCACCAAGGGGCTCTTGATGTCACCCGCCAGCAGCCTCCGTGGTGCCAGCGGCCTCCGTGGTGCCGGCGGCCTCCGTGGTGCCGGCCCTGCTCTAACCCCGAGCTGCTTCAGTCTTGGCAGCGCCCAGCAGCAAACGGAGGCCAAACAAACCGCCTGCTCTCCTTTTGGGAGGTGCGAAACCTCAGAGCCAGGTTTCAAAGCCAGCGATGTCAGATGCCTCCCGCCCTTCTCCATCGCCTCCCTCGCCCTGCCACACGCTCCTCTAGCCCAACTTCCCTGCGGGCTCTTGTTCAGATCGGGAGCACCTCGGCACCCGTGGGCAGCACAGTTTGGTAGAGACCCCCCCAGCATCGCGAGCTCTCGGGGAGAGCTGAGATGAAGCAGCAAAGACCCTTTAGTGCAGGGGGAGCCAAGCCCAGCCCCTGGGCAGGGGAAGGAGGAGGCCAGAGCAGCCACATCTCCTGCAGGCTGGATGCTCTCAGCCTGCTCCAGGTGGGTCAGTCCTGCAGGTAGATAAAGGCTCCATCCGAGCCCCGCTGGGGGAGGCAGCCTTGGCCTGACCACCCACTCTCAGAGGGGCTTTTTGCCTTTCAAGCCGTGCGTGACAATAAACTGCCTTTGGCAGCCGGAGGCTCTCTGCTGGGAATGCGACTAGTGGTTAAACCGGCACAGAGGGCAGGAGGAGCTGCGAGGTGCCCCTGTCTGTCTGTCTGACCCTGCCCTGGCTGGGTGACCTGCCCCAGCCCCATGGTCACCACACCAGCACCACGGGGCGCCTCGGCCAGCCCTTTTGGACACCTTCGGCTCGGCTCAGGTGCCAAGGGTGAAGCTGCTGCACCGGAGGCAGCTCTCAGTGGGCACTGACCTGCCCAAAGCACCGCCTGCAGCAGGAGCAGGGGCAGTTCCAGCCTGTGAGGCCTCTCGGGTGTACCAGTCGTCAGCGTGCATCGCTTTGGCAGCCCCACTTCGGGTTTTGTCCCCAGCCAGCTCTGGTGTATCCACTGCTCTGCCACCAGCCCCTGACAGCCAGAGGGCTCCTCCCCACCCCTGCCCGCCCCTCGCAGGACACCATCTGTCCTCGCATTGCCCCACTGAAGAAAAGCGGCTCTTGAGCAACTCCTCCAAGGGCCTCCTCCATTGTTTCAGACTCTTCCGCCGCATTCCTGGGGCTCTCGGGAATCTGCCTCTTGCACAACCGGCTCCTGGGGCCCGAGCGGAGCCGGAGCTGCTGAGCTGGACCTTCCGGCAGCGCGGGCGCTCGTTTGGGTCGGTGTCGTACCTGGGCACACGCGCGCCCTGCAAGAGCCTGGGCGTGAGAACGCCACGTCCTCGGCAGCGCGAGAGCCGGAGCTCACCAGCACGCCCTGCCTGGCTAGTCGGGGCCGCCTTTAGTTCAGCACCAATTTTATGATGCTGCCGTTTCATTTCCTTACTGTATTTTGGATCTAGTTCTGAAGAACAGGCCCCTCGAAGCCCTGCAAGGCCCCCAGAAGGTCTGAGCCCGAGCGTTCACTCCCCATTTGCTCTGCTACAGAATAAAGAATGAAAGAAGAAAAAACCCACCCAAACAACTGACACTCACCTTCAGCAACTGACACTCACCTCCAGAGCCGGGGTGTTCGGCCAGGACCTAATCGAGCTGCCAAAGCCGTCGCTGGCACTGCGATAACCTGGGGTCACGCCGCTGAACAATCCTGAGAATTCCCTGGTGAAACCTGGTGAAATCTCCGACCTGAGGCCATCCAAATGCTGAGGCAGAGCCCGGGCGATGGTCAGAATTCAAGTACAAGCCTTTAAAAGATGAACTCGCCAGGAGCTGGTGTGGTGGGACCATTCCTGCCGTGGCAACCCCTCCATCGCGGCTGCCGGGGTCGGGTCAGGTCCCGACAGGTCGGGTCAGCTTGGAGCTGAGCAGCAGAACGTGCCGAGGCAGGGCCAGCAGCGAGGTCTGGCTGCTGCCACCCGTTACACCTGGATCTATTTATTTTCTTTAGGAACACGGCAAATCGACGTCCGAAGTGATTTAGACTGTCTTTGAGACGTGAGGCTTTGGAGAACCTTCCACCGCAGAATGAGCTGCTCCACTGGCCCTTAACTCAGGGAAAGGTCGCTCTCTTGGCAATGCCGTGGAGATGTTGCACCAGCAACCAGCACACAAGCTTCTCACAGGAACCCGCCGTGTCTTTTTAAGGGCAAAGGCCCTTTGCAGCCATATATATACGTATATATATATAAAGCTGTACGTAAATCGCTCCTTGCTGAGTGAGCGCTCACGAGTAGGTTTGATATCACCTCTCACCCCAAAGCAGAAATTCTTTGAGGCTGGTGCGAACCAACACATCCACACCCTGGGACACCTCCCTCCTGCTGGGGTCCTTATTTACCAGCTTCAGCCACCAGCTCTGCACCGCCTCACGCTGAGTTTCCCGCTCTCGCCCTCTCTTTTCCACCCAGCCGAGCCCATGTCCAGCAGCTCGCTCCAGCCCTGGCTGACATCGTATCTCTGACCGTGCCCGGTCCCGTCGTGCCCCCTGCGTTACTGAAATCCTCGTGACTCAGACCACTAGAGGCGACCTTCGACTCTCCCTTTTTGTTTTTACTGGCCTCATTTACCTGCTGACTACTTCCTGTAGCATTTTAAGACTCCTGTTTGTTAAACCACAGACAACTTAAATTCAAGTATTTATGAAAGCCCGACAGAATCCTCTTTGAAACCCCCAGCAGCTGGAGCCAGCCTCACAAAGCTCTGTGCAGGTGCCGACAGGTTCCCAACACGGTTATTTTGCCTTAGGTCTCCATTTCCAGCTCTGAACACGCACGGCTGAGCTGTAAGGATTTTCCTTCTGCTTTTGTGGCGTCACCGTTCCCTCCTGATGCCGCAGTTTTTGGTGTGAAGGACCGGCCGGTGCCCGGCGCCAGCAGCGCGGTTCCCTTGCGAGGGCGGCGGTGCCGCGGCTGCTGTGCCAACGTTTGCCCTGGGGACGTGTCCCCCTCTCCCGACCCACCCACAGCTCCCAGGGAACCTCTCGCGCTTCTGGGACTCACCAGTTCCTGCTGTTTCTCCAGGAGATGGGAATTCCCGGGTCGATACCCCGGACACGGCCTCGGATGGTGCGATCTCGGCATTTCGCTGCCCAAATTCTCCCCTTTAAATGGGAACGACCTCGACAGCTCATCCAGCAAAGAGCAGCAGCCCGGGGGGTTCTCCTCCCGAGGCTTTTCAAATCAAGAGTCTCACGGCAGGGCTCGATCTGCTGCCTTCATTATCACCATCGATTTCAGCGGCAGAGCTTTGTATCGAAGCGGTTTTATTGAAAACATTTTTTTTTTTCATAAATAAAAAAGGATATATTTTAAGCTTTTTTTTTTTCTCTCTTTCCCCCCCCCCTCCCAGGAACAGAAAAACTCTGAAAGCTTTTAGAAATGAAAATTAACTATACAAAAATTTAGGCTATCGATGTTAAATACTTAAACTTCTGTTCCTACCAACTGAAATACATTTCTCTCTCCTATCAGTATAAAAACTGTCATAGTACTGGGGAACACGACACGAGCGTTTCCTCGAAGCCGACGCAGCAGCCTACGCCTTCCTCTTCCGCGTGGTCCCGTTGAGCTCGGGAGGGAATGTCTGCAGGGGCGGCGGCTGCTGCTGCTGCTGCTGCTTCTTCGAGGGCGAGGAGATCCAATCCTCGGAGCTAAAGGAGAACACAGCGCCTCAGAAACGGAACCTTTACATCTGCAGGTGCGCGGGTTTGAACTCGTATTTGATGTAACTGATGCGAGAGCACGGAGCTCCCACGAGTGTAAGTATCTAAAATGTACATATCAATACATCTAAATACGTTTTTATATACGATGCCTATCTATCAAAAATAGATTTTTAAATAAATGCCTTGTGTTTGTGCACACCTTGCTCTTACGTCGCTAAAAGGAGGAACGGCATCAGGCTAATAGTTTAAATACACTAGATGCACGTTACTTAGTTTAAATACGCGACCACTGAAATGGATAAACCCCCTAAAACAACAACCACAAAGAGCCGCGGTAGCACAGCAAAAGCTCGTGCTGAGACTGGCAGGACCTAACGCAGATTTCAGTGACCTCCAAAACACGACCGCAGCTCAGCAGAGACAGCGGAGCAGCCACCAGGAGAGACGTGGGACAGGGAAAGTCAGCTCCGTGGCTTTAAAAGGTACAGACTCGGGGGTTTCCCTGATGTTTAATTTAATTTGATTTATTTGGGGTACGATCGCTCGCCAGCCGCAGAGGAAATGCAGAAGTAGATACGCGGGTAAGGAGACAACTGGGTTAAATGCTTTCCCACCAGCTGGCTCAGACAGTTACTCGGGATAAGAACATGCAGAACACACGAATGTGTACGAATGATTCTTTGTTCTGCGAGAATGAGCCTGTCTCCCTTGGCCTGCCCAGCACTTGACACTGANCCTCTGACGGCAGGCGTTGGATACTCCATGCATTTTATCGTTACCTGATGTCTGAAACTGAGTTCACAAGTGGCAGGTAAGAACTTCTGCTTATTTGTAGAACCGTAGAATCATCAAGGTTGGAAATGACCTTCAAGGTCATTAAGTCCAACTGCCTACTAAACATTACTATAACCACTAAGCCATGTCCCGAAACCAGTAAACCATGTCCCAGACCCACTAAGCCATGTCCCGAAACCAGTAAACCATGTCCCAAACCCACTAAGCCATGTCCCCAGTTGCCACGGAGTAAATGCTGGCTCCTTAAACAGATTTTGAAACATCACCAATTACTTGATACTGACATAACCCCCATTTCTAACTGGGAAACGCTGTCCTTGCTGAGTTAAGTACAACGTTGTGATCGTGTTTCCCCTGCCAGAGGACTCTGCTCCTCGCTACACAGCCGTTCCCAAAGGGACGCCACCGCTCTCGTCACCAGACTCAGCGCTACCTCAGCTCCTGCTCGTGAGGTATCGCCTCACGTTCACGAGGTGCTCGCTGACCACACGTTCATTATCTGAACGCGTCACGGTGCGCTGCTGGTCTAGGCGATACCCACGGCATCCCTCTATAAAATATTCTTTCCCTAAAATGAGACACCTCTGAGCTCTTCTTTTTAACCATCTCCCTTCGCAGTCAGAACTTGCTGGTTTCCAGGAGTGGCCTCCGTCCAGATGCAGTTAATGGTTCTCCTGCTTCGGGACACCCAAAACCTCAGAGAGGAACCTACCCAGTTTTTGTTCCACTAGCTTGAGGCTCTTCTCTTGTTCGGCAAGCTCCTGTTTCTTCTTCTGCGCTTCTGGAGTGTTAAGTGACTGCAAATGCACATCCAGGTCCGTGTTCACGTTGTTGAGTTTCACCACGGCCGCCCGGTACTGCTGCAGAAGATCTACGGAGGAACAAAGCAACAAACCAGCAACCCGTAAATGAGCAGTCACTTGGATTCAGAAGGCGGCCCGATACAGCCCAGACAACGTACGACGCACAAGAAAATACATCCTTCAAAAAGCACCACTTGAAAACGCCGCCCAAACTGGGGCTGGACCCGCGGCTGTTCTTAGAACGACTGTAAAGATGCTCAGAAAGATCCGCAGCCGCTGTTCTGGTTCCTCTTTCTTTAGCTGACAGCAAAGGGAAAACGCCACGGCAAGCACACGTATCTTCACACCCCTCATTGCCTGCGCACTCCCACCTCGATTCCCCACCTCTGATGTCCTCGCTGTGCTTGCGGCACGTTTAGTGACCCCCGGCCCCCGCGCGGAACGCCAGGACATTCACTGAGCTCTGCTGTCCCCCACCCACGGAAACAGACAGGGGACAACAGCAGGCTCGTGCAAAACAAGACATGTTCTGCTGACAAAGTTCGTTCCTCTTTTAACATCCGAGACGAAGAATTCTTCTGTGTCCAGGCTCCAATAAATATGCCAAGCGACAACGAAAGGGCTCCAGCGCGTCAGCCCCGGCTCGTGCCTCTGCTGGGAGGGGAACATGAGGCAGCTGGCACCAAGCTCGGCGGAGCCCTCGGCACCTTCCCCTCGCTGCAGGGCACGAGGGCTCACACCGGCACCGCAGACTGAGCCCTCTCGGTGCTTCGGTCCACTTGAGAAGGGCCCCATCGGTGCCACCAGTGTCAGTAACTCCTCTGATGCCGCCAGGAGAGAGGAGCAGCCAGCGAGAGCTAATGCCCAGGCTGCTCAGCTCAGAGCGCCCTGGCGTGACGCGGTGCTCTCCTTCACGTGGAATCCACCATCATCTACCTGCACGTGCCCAGCAACTACCCCAGCGAAATCAGAACGTGCTC
>WEIS01036179.1:0-19940 GCA_013389965.1 Todus mexicanus
CTTTCTGGACTTGTCAAAGAGAAAAAAACTCACCTTAACATCTTTTCTGTGCAAGATGATGAGACTGGTATCTCACAGTATTGGTTAAAACTGGAGGAAATCTGTTATTTGAAAAAAGTATCTGTTTCACATCATTATACTGTACAAACTAGCCAAGTGATAATTATTGACAGGACAGAAGATTCAATAAAGATTAAAATATTTAATGTTTTTCTTTCGTTGGTACAGTGCTGTGAATTTATGACTAGTAAGAAACCATAAAGAAGGTCTGCCAGGTTTTACTATTGCACATTTTAGTCGCTTATCAAAACTGATTTCAGGTTTTGTAGTACTCAAAGTAAAGGGAAAAGTGCAAGCTGCTTTTAATCAAACTGGAATGTTTGGTGATCACCATCAAAATCTTTACAGCGTTGATCTGAGTATGAAGCAAAGGACTTTGATTTATCTTTTGTAGACTTAATTTAGTGGCAACCACAGCCTTTAAGATATAACGGTAGACATTTGTGTCATACCACTGCAACTGCCACTGTACATGTGAACATCCATCTGGTCAGGATTAAGTCCTAAGTCAAAACACCAATGAGGTCTAATGCTGCCAGTTTAAGACAGACACATTTTGCACTGAATTTTATGCAAGTAAGAAAAGCACAATCACATTTTAAGCCAGGTGACACTGAATTAAGTTACAAGGGCTAAAAGTGTTTCTGCAAGGAAAGAATTGCATCCCTGTAATATCTGATCAGGAGTATCAGGGGCTGAATTACCATCCTCTGTTGTTTGATGTACCATTGTCATGCCCGCCTGTTGTTGTTTACAGAGCAAGTGGTCCCAGCCTTTTCATCAGTTACAGTCCAGGTGTCTGAACAATCTTAGATCTGTATACTCTTCTCCAAACACCATACCTATCAAGATCACAAAATTCATATTCTCGGTGTTTGATTGTTCTGAATAAGCCCTGGAGCATCCAATTTAGCAGTACTATTTGCTTTTCTTTACTAGCTATAGTGACACAGATGGTTTGGTTATTTGCATAGTATCCGTATTAGGTTATCTCTGTGTCCAGCTTTCACACAATCTTTGTGTAGCATTGCATTTGAAGGGATATTTTATACAAGCTGTTACCATATCAGGAGGAGCGGGATCATCTTATCTAGCTGTAACTATATACCTTACCATAACCCTCAAAGCTTCATCCAAAGGCAGTCGGAAGAGACAATCATCCTCAGATGGGTTCATCCCTCCTGCTGGAGAAGTCTGGGTGTTCACTGAATCACGCTCCTGAGTGTACATCAACTTTAGAGTTAGGCATGTAACTTTGATGGTTAACCTGAGGAGAGATTATCTCTGTCTGGAATGGATGTGCAGAGAGCTGGGGATGAGTGGGCCTGATCCCCGAGTGACTTTTCACAGGTCCCATTGTGGAGGCTTAGTAGAAAAAAAAGATTAAGAGAGCTACACAATGATACTCAAGTTCTTCTGCTCGTTGTCAGTGAACCACCTGTGCACAGAACTTGGGTAGAGTGTATTTATGGGAAGGATGAGTTTACCTACCATTATTTTAGTTCTGTTTCTCCTTATATGGATTTTCATTTCACTTTTCTTACCTTTCTTCAAAAAACCCAAATCTGCTTATGTGTCTCCAGTTATTGTTACTCCAGAGAATTGCAGCAATTTTCTTCTCTTTTAATTGAATTGTAAGTAAGAATTGTCAGATGTGAAAAGCTGATAAAATGCATTTTGTAAATAGATGATTCACCACTTTCATCCATTCATGAGCAGGAGGAGAAACATGTAACTGAAAGAGAGATAATGTAAGGGTAATGAGAGTGAATAAAAAATATAATAAACAAATTTAGCTTCAGTCGGGGCCCAAGTATTAAGCTGGTCTTTGGTATGTTTCAGAAAGCATGTGACGTTTTCCAAAAGCTTAGTAAGGAAGAAGTTGCTGATTTTATGTTTCTATTTTTTGAGCTTTTCGAAAGTCAGTCTTCTAGTCTGTGTTAGCCATTTCAATCAAGTTAAGGACACCTGACACGATAAATGCAGATGTGATAGCTGAAAGGTGCATTTCTAAAACATTAAATTTAGAAAAAGAAGCATAATGTTTCTGCCTCTTACTTTTCAAGGAGATTGTCATAAGAACAGATTTCCCCTGTTTATATTCTCATTAAAAAGGTGCTTATCCACAAGATTTATGGCTTTTGAAAGTGCTCATATACTCACTTCCATACTATTATCTTCCCTTGAGTCATTGAGTACTTTTTCCCTGCCACAGACTCTATATTTGAGGGATTTAAATGGAGTTCCAGGAATATGGATTGCAGAGGGGAGGGATTCAGAATGTCAATTGTCAGTGCCAATAGATTATCTGAAAACTGATTAAGATATATTTAGGTTGAAGAGTGATAGAAAAAACAAGCTTGAGAATAAAAAAACAGCTGCATAAAATACTGCGTTGAGGGCATTAGGGTTCTGAAAACAAGTTTTAAAGGCAGGAGAGGAGATGCAGCGTTTCACTGAGATTTCACCCCTCCCTACTCTCAAGGATAGTAAGAAATCCCTGACTGAAAGAGCACAGTCAGAGCTAGACTTAAGGTCATAAGTCAGTGTTAGACTGTGGCAAACTGAAGTTACATTGGCCATGGCCTACCCAGTTAAGTGGCTTTGCTGGAGGAGTGAATTATAGGAGGTCTCTTTTTAAAGTGTTGGGGTTTTTTGTTGGTGGTTTTTGTTTTTTTTTCACTACCTGCATGCCTGAGACTCTTTCCTTGCCCCACAACGATGACATATCTTGGGTGTACCTCAATCTGTGACATTGTGGCAGTATGATTTAACAGGGCTGCATTTTACTGTTGAAGAACAGCATGATGTTGAAACCCATGACAGCAGCTGCTTTCAGTCCTTTGGTTCGAGGTATTGCTGTATAGACCATATAAAAAGTAAATCTCACTCCTGATAAACAGGGAAATGTACATAGCAGAACTGTAATCTTAATTCCTTTGTTCTAGCCTCTGTAAGAGTAATTTCTTTAATGATACGTTAGCCTAAGTTTTCATATTCCCCTTCGGTTTCTCACACAAGGAAGGTCTGTGCCCAAAGGACCTACTCCTGGCCAGGGTGTGTAACACACCATTGAGACTCCCCAGTGGGACATGCCTCTTCCTGGGCTCCTGTTTCTGCAGAGGAGGGAGTGAGTACCTGACCACCACCCCACCTCCTGTGAAGACTATGCACAAGTCCAAGTTTGAGACCCATATTGTTGTCATTCATTCACTAGGGTGCCTGCTAGTATGGGACCCAGAATGGCAAAGCAACTTGACTGTATCTGGGTGGGAGTGAGGACACAGACCTTCATCTAAATGCCCTTGGCCTTAAGGTGATGTGATCTTCCTTCATCAGATCAATGAAGGGGTGAACCATCCAGAGACTCGTCCATACCTTCCCCCGCTAGCCTCCTTTCCACAGTGAAGGAGGTTAGTGGGAAACATCGGGAGCTGAAACTCATGAGATTTCCACTGGCACTTTGCCTCTGAGAATATTTTTACTTATCCACAAATGATTGAGCTTTAATGAGTTTCTCATAATTTATACGAGCAGTAACAGTATATTTCTTTCGTTCCTCTGTCAGTAGTTCTTGCCTATTTTTTTAAATTTTCATGAACTGTGTTGGTCAGTGCCAGGTTTAAACTTTGCACAGATGGAGGTGGACAGTAACATTAAAATGCCTAAGTAATCAAATGTATTACTGCCTGTGGTTCTGCTTTAGCGTTTGGATAGGAGCAAGACGCATTGTTTCCCACAGCATTCTCCTAGAGAAACTGTCTGTTCATGGCTTGGATGGGCATATGCTTTGCTGAATTCAAAATTGGCTGGATGGCCAGGTGCAAAGAGCGGTAGTGAATGGAGTTAAATCCAGTTGGTGTCCAGGCACAAGTGATGTTCCCCACGCTGAATCCTGGGGCCAGATCTGTTTAATATCTTTATCAATGATCTGGATGAAGGGATCGAGAGCATCCTCAGTGAGTTTGCAGATGACACCAAGTTGAGCGGGTGTATTGATCTGCTTGAAGGTAGGGACACTCTACAGAGGAATCTGGACGGGCTGGATTGAGGGGCCAAGGTCAGTGGTGTGAGGCTCAACAAGGCCAAATGCCGGGTCCTGCACTTGAGTCACAATGACCCCTTGCAACACTACAGGCTTGGGGAGGACTGACTGGAAACCTGCCTGGTGGAACAGGACCTGGAGGTGTTGGTCAGTAGTTGCCTGAACATGAGCCAGCAGTGTGCACAGGTGGCCAAGAAGGCATCCTGGCCTGTGTCGGAAATAGTATAGCCAGCAGGACTAGGGAAGTGATTGTGCCCCTGAACTCATCACTGGTGAGACCACACATTGAATACTGTGCTCAGTTTTGGGACCCTCACTACAAGAAGGACATTGAGGTGCTGGAATGTGTCCAAAGAACGGCGATGAAGCTGGTGAAGGGTCTAGAGAACAAGTCTTATGAGGAGCAGCTGAGGGAACTGGGGTTGTTTAGCCTGGAGAAAAGGAGGCTGAGGTGAGACCTTTTCGCTCTCTATAACTACCTGAAGGGTGGTTGTTGAGAGGTGGGGGTCAGTCTCTGCTTCCAAGTAACAAATAATAGGACAAGAGGAGATGGTCTCAAGTTGTGCCAGGGGAGGTTTAGGTTGGATATTAGGAAGAATTTCTTCATGGAAAGGGTTGTCAAGCACTGGAACAGGCTGCCCAAGGAAGTGGTGGAGTCCCCATCCCTGAAGGGATTTTAAAGATGCGTAGATGTAGTGCGGAGGGATATGGTTTAGTCGTGACCCGGCAGTGCACTTGAATTTCATGATATTAAAGGTCTCTTCCAACCAAAACTTCTCTATGATTCTGTGTGTTACTTCATATTTTAAAACACAAAGGTGCTCTGTTAAAGAAGCTGGAAGAATAAGCCAGAATATTCTTGAAATTCATAAAGAATAATAAATGAAGGGCATTCTGTGTCATCTTCAGTGCAATGTAAAGAATAAGTTTATCTGAGGTATGCAGCCATTCTACCTTTAATTCAGTCTGTATTTACAGAAACTTCCCACACATATCTCATTAGTTCAACATTCTGGTTTATTTGTGCACGTCTGTTTTAAAACTAATGAATGATGGGGAATTAGAGAGTTACAGCAGTGATAGCAGATATTTAAAAACACATTCAAAGCAATAATGAGAATGCTACACTCTCAGGAAATGAACTGAAACTAAATGAAGCCTATGCAAATATTTAGATGATTTAATAAAGATTAGTGAAGAAAGAAATAAGAAAAATAGTCTCATGGGGTAGGCATAGGCAAGTAGATTGTTAACACAGGGATGGCAGAAAGATATGCTAGTACAAAGCTGAAAATAAAATTATTGTTTGCCCTGGTCACCCAGTTTACATATTTGGATGGATGCATAGCATTTGCTATACATTCTTATTGTATGTAAGAGAAAGAGGTAAAGTGTTCAAACAGAGGAGGCTAAAGTTAGTCCCAGAGGCTGGGGTAGCCACAGCTAGAACTGTGAGCACAATATTTTATTTGGGGACCAAACCTGGATATGGAAACAAGGCTGGGGACTTGTGTGTCCAGGAAAGTTTGCTTTAATTGGAAGCAGAAATAAGATTTTGATTTTTTTCAATATATTGAACTGGAACAGGCTGTGCACCATCCGATTTCTTTAACATGAATTGATACTGGAAAGGAAACATTTCAAACAAGGGCTTGAACTATATGCTTTCAAAATGAAGAGTGGAAAACACTTGAGCCATTTGAATTTTGTCCATATTATCCAATTTTTCCACTCAACATTTTTCACAAAGTTTGAGAAATTTTCACAAAGTTTTCTAGACCCTTAGAGACTGCAGTTTAAGGCAACTTTATTATTTAGAAAGAAACTAAAATTCCCAAACCTGCCATCAGCTCAAAGCTCAGGCCCCATTTAATTGGATGCTTAATTACTGGCACCCACAGGTTGGTCTCCTAGATTGCCCGATCAGCCGGCTGTGGCAGCCTTTCTTTTTCGTGCTACCCTGGACAATGCAGCTGAACCCCTCTGTGACCCCTAGGAATGCCAACAATAGAGATGATCAGTCATTGCACACACAGTTCTCCAAAGGGTGACCACTTTGTTTCAGGTCTTTCTAGAAGACGATTCATAATTTTGCAAGTATTTCAAACTTAGCATTTCTTAGGGTGTAGATTAAAAGATGTGTTACTTGGAGTAGCGGTGAGGAGCAAGTATTACACCTGGACACTGAAGTATAGAGGGTGAACACTGAAAATTTCGCTGCTGAGGCTGCTTTGAATACAACATAGTAGGAATTCTTCCTCCTTCCCACTCCACCTCCCCCTTCAAAAATACACCACGTCAATGGGGTGGTGCATTGTGCAAATGAAACACCATCATGTTTCATGTCAAAATGTACAACTGTTTTAATCTGGTCGAAGGTGAGGCTCTGAAGCTGATGTCAGATATGGCCTGTACTGAAAATCTGCAGGTCATTAAGCTGCTTGAAAGGGAGGCAAGTACATTTTTAAGGTCCGTTTTGGAATGTGGGTCGGAGGTCCTCGGATCCTCTAGTTCTTGCTCTAAAGCCAGAAGCTGCAAGGCTTGTTTGGGTTTTCTGCGAGATGCTTTATGGGCTGTTGCTGGTGGCATGGGAACCGAGTCATTTTTCAGCAACTAATTGTGCTACTGGCCCCGTTCTTTTCCTGCGGAGATTTGGGCTGTATTTTACGTCTTCAGTTGTTTTATAGGAAGGAATCCTATTGAGAGCACCTGGAGTGATACAATTACAGCATGATTATTTAAAAACCATGAGTATGTCTCAGCTTCCTGGGGAGAAGTCAGGATGCGCACGAAGATTTTTTGGGCTGGCTGCAAACTGTTCAGCATACTAGATATCCTTTAAATTTCAGTCGAAGTTTGAGCTTAGAACAAATCCCTTTTAGACAACTAAAAGCAGACCTCGTCTGCTAAGTGTAAGAGTGCTTTGCAGCCAAAATGTATATTATTTTGATTGCAATCTGATGAACATGTGAAGGGTTGAGAGGGAAGACCCAGCAACCTCTGGCATTCCAGTCCTTCCCTGTCCCTGCATCTTCCATTGTTGCAATGCTGCTAAATCTGCTTTGCCTGCTCAGAACTTAAATAAACAGACATTGTGCTTGTGGGGAGTTATGCAGCATTTAAAAAAGAGGTCTGAGTTTGTTGAATAGCATTGGATGAGTACTAGGGTAGCTTGATGTCAAAGGTTAGATTTTGTTATATCCAGTATAGGGTTGGGACCTGACATACTGTAGCTTTTCTGGAGCGATATGGTTTTTTAAGTGCTCACAGTGTGCTTAGGGATTGCAAATTACAGTATGTTTCAGTCACTTTCCTGGAAAGTGCATCTTCTGCTACCTGCTCTCTGAGAAAAGATTTAGCCCAAATAATAACCCAGGTAATTCATTTTAATTTCAAAATCGGCATACTTTGTCTTTCGTAATGCTGAGACAGAGGAGATCTTTGGAACAGAGGGATTACAGGCTTATTTGAATTATAAAGGCATTGACCTCAAGCGGCCTTTTAGTCAAATCTGTTGTTCATGTGGTCAGCTTATAATCATGTTTCTGTGATAGTAGTGTCAAGGCTGAGTTCTGAGGTTTACCTTGTTATAACAGTAGAGTTTCTAGCAACCAGGGATACCACAGTAAGTCGTCCTTACACCCCTTGCCCTGTGTTCTCACCTTCTGCCTTGTGTTGCCTTCAGTGGTTGTTTAACCTCTCAGTTAGCTGGCTCAGCCCAGAAAAAAAAAAAAAAAAAAGAGAGAAGAATATTCTGCTGGTTTAGTGAATTCAGTTTTCTCCCCACAAATGGATAAGCACCAGAGCTGGTGAATGGTGAGTAAGCAGCAGGACCAAGACAACTGAGGGGGAGAGGGGGGGCAAGAGAAGGGCAGGAAGAAGATGGGTTGCTTCAGCCATCCTGTGACACCTTCTCCTAAGTCTGCCTTGCTAAAGCTTCTCCACTTTGCGTACAAAATATTAAAAGTTGATTAGGACAGAAGCCTCTCATGGATCTCCGATGGGAACTCCTGACCAGCAGGTTACTGACTGTTCTGGGTTGAGTGGATCTTTGGTGAAACAGACATCCCTATGAAAAACATTTGCTTCCAGCAAGTAAGCATTTATTGTTTCTTTTGTTTAAAAACCTGTTTTTATGGAAGATTTCCTACTGACCCCTTGTCAAGATTGTGTATTTTGCCTTATCTGATGAAAGTCTCTTGTACAAGACTTTCCTTTTAGAATGAACCACAAACCCGTCTTTCAAAACTAACCGAAATCTCTATACAAGTCCTTCCAATATCTACTCTAATCAAGGCTACTGTTCCTTGTCTTCACACTCCCAAGCACACACTGCCTGAGAGGAAGCTCATGTACACAATTCACTGTCTTTTGGAGTGAAAAAGAAAAGAAAGAAATATTTCCTGTAGTGTAAGAAAAAATTAATGAACACACAAAAGGAAGTGGAAAGGCTGAAACTGAGAAGTTGGACACCTACGGTGTAAAAAGCATTAAATCAAATAAAAATCTAATTAAATTCTCTACCTGCAGCTACTTTTCAATTTAGCTGTTCTTGCTTACTGTCAGTTGCTGTGGGCTTTGCTTCTCCTGTCTAACTTCTGTTTTGTTAACAATTCTTCTTCCAGTGAAGCCTGACCTAGCTGTATCTCCCCACTTGCTTCACCCCAGGGCTCTCTTGGCAGAAGTTTTGGCAGTAAGGAACCACCAAATAAGCAGTTGTGTGTATGGGGTGTGAATGGATTCTGCTTCAGTAAGCTCAGTAAGTTCCAAGCTCATTCATTGCTATTTATGCCAGGTTTCAGCAGAGTTTACTTCTGAAGTAAATATTAAAGTGAAATGAGGTACAGAGCTGTCTTTGAATGCAGAGCATTATTTTACACCTCGTTAGGTCTGGTTTTCCTACTAATAACAGCAGTGGCAACTGGACAAGTAAAAGACTGATGGGATGAACAAAAGCAGTGTTCCTTTCCTGAGCGTGGCAAATCCATTCTGTAAATGTGGCATTGAAAGAAAAGACTCCAAGCCACATGGCAGAAGTCAGGCCTCCCACGGAAAACCTGAAAAGCAGCAGTTTGCAGAAGCTCGTGTATCTCTTTATTTAATGTTTCAGGCCCTTCTTTCCCTTGGCGTTAGAAGGATCACTTGTCTATGTGCAGCTGCTTTGCTATTTTACTTAGATTTCCTCAAGGAAATATGCAAAATAGGATAATTGTGGTTCGATTTTTTTCTGCTTTTGAAAATATGAGGTTTTTATAAATATTGAAATCAACTTGATCCTGTTGCTTAGCAAGGCCCTTATTAGTCTCTCTTAAGTAACAACTCTTAACTATTGTTTTGGGCCCTGCGGGTCCCAGCACAAGCTTATGCTGCAACAACTGTGATGGGGACGCTGTCCTGAGCGTGTGCCTGCCCTGTGAGAATAAACTGTGTAGGGAAGGAAACTTATCCCTGGTCACAGCTCCACACAAGCTTCTGACTCGTTGTCCAGAAGACTTAAGAGTATTACGACAGCCGATAGTATCAAGGTTCCTTTTTTTAGGGGTACAGGTCATATCTCCCATCACTACCTGCATCACATCTCTGGCACCAGCTAAATGTGAGTAAACCAACACAAGAAAGGAGCTACAAGATGTGAGCTGACCCACACAAACACATGCGCAGCTTTCAGGGGTGCAACAATGCTGTTGCAGATTTAGTGACATTCTAGTTTGACTTATTAATGACATTGCTGTGGCTTTTGAATACCCCTTCTTTTTCTCCTGTAGAAGAAGCTTTGCCTTACTACCCCTTCATACCCTGTTTTTCTTGCCTGCAAGAGTAAGATTTAGCTGCTGATACAGGATTCTAAAAAGCTTGAGGGTAACGGAGTGAATTAAACATTCCTCTTCCAGCTGCTGCTGTTCACAACACTTTTGACAGTTAAAATACATCACACATTCTCTTGTCTGCTTAATATAAACAATTAGTATTTTAAGTGGAGTCCAGAATCAGCCCCAAATAGGAGGATCCAGACAGGCAGTTCAGATAGGAAACTAAGCAGTGTCCTGAATTTATATAAAAGTAGTTTGCAGTCAGTTCAGCCTATGGCTAACATTCTGTCTACCACAGCACATTAGGCTACTGGGGAGGCTGAGAGACCTGTGGCTTGTCTTTTTGGGATGAAGATTACATTTTTCATCTTAAAATTATTTTAGCATAACTTTTTTATCTGAAATTTTTAGTATGAAACATAAAACAAAGAAGGAAAAAAATCAAAATTAGAATTATGTATTTTTGTTTTCATACAATGATTTTTTTTGGTATAATGAAACATTTTAGTTAACCCAAGACCAGTTTTGGAGAAAAGCTTGTTTAGAGAGAATTTTCTGTTTCCTTTTTTTTTTCTTCCATTCTGGAATGGAGACATTTGAAATCACAGAACTCACTGAAACAAGCAAAAAAATCTGGCTTCTCTATAGGTTTACTTCCTTCAAACTGAAGTAAAACTGAAGTAGCAGAGGGGCTTTAATGCAAAACTAAGTTTAATATAGAAGGAACGCAGAGAACAGTAGCAATCTTTGTAGTTTTAGGAATTCTAACATGATCTCTGCAAAATGCAGTTTACTAAAACATATTTCCTAACCGGGAGAATTTTTCATGAAGAGGTTATAAACTGAAAAAGCTCATCACTCCTTACAAAAGGCATCTAGGACGCAATACTATACCTATGTAAAACACTTCTTTTTTGAGTCTAGGTGATGCATGGCTCCATAACGGAGAGGAGGTAATATTCTGTATAATAATGGTTCATACATGTGGTCTTGAAATTCTCTGTACCTAAAGCCAAGGCCCTCATGGGAATGAGCATCTCTCTGGAAACCTCTCTGTCAACTTTTCCATGTCAAAAGCTAAGCATGCATCTCAATGTGAAGCTGGACCAGGACTAGTTGTCATTTAGAACTGAAACCTCTAGCTACTCAAGCAGGTAAAATACCTCATAGGAAGCATTTATCCTCACTTCTGCTTGCCAGGGAGGAAGCTAAATTTTAGATTATAAACTTTACATGAATGCCTTTCCCTGTATTCATTCGCAATGGTTAGTGGCTTCATTGCATTTGGCCCTGTAGGGTCTACAATAGTGCAAATGATCAATCATAAATAAACAACTTCCCAATTTTGTGAAAGGAAGCCAGGCAATTAATTTATTTTAAACTGAAATTTCATCTAAAATGTAATAGTCCCTGCAGACCCACATGGCAGCTTCTGCAGATGTCAGCTCAGTTTGCACCGTATAAGAAAAAAAGGAGCAGGGCACAGGGAGTAAAAATGAAAACAGCTTCAGGTTGTTCAATTTCCTGTTTGTTTAAATTTGTCCTTCCTGACATGCAGATTCATCACACTCCTTTCCTGGTGACTACTTCATTAGATTAGTTTAGTTAGGTATTCAGAGGGATTTTTTCTTCTGACTCATAAAATTCTTGTATTCCCCTAAGAATTTCCTGTGTCTGACTGGAATTTTATGTCTTTGTAGTTTTAGCTGGACTCCTTGAAGAAGTTTCTTTCTAAATGACTCTGCTTTTGAGGTCTCTAAATAGCATCTAAGAGCCAGCTCAGAGCCTGATTCCGGCTTTTCAGGAAGACTGATCCATGCCAGCACCTCTTAAAATTCTCATTAGAGATTTTTCTTAATCTTTTTAAACTCTTCCTTTCCCGACAGGATTTCCCCTTGCTGCCCATGCCCTTTCCAGGTGTCCGCTTCAGAATATTTTGGTCCAATTCTGAAAATGCACCCCGGTGACTCCGAGTGCAGTCTGCAAGCCTGTCCCATCAGGTTTTCATCACTCACTTGCTATAAAGCAGAGAAGCTAAGGTTACGAGTATATTGGACCATTTAGCAGTTGATGAGAAATGCCTTTGTGTATCCCTTCCCTGTATTTTTAGTTCTTTCTGGGGAGGGTGAGAAGCAGGTTAGGCTGGAGCCCTGGTGTGTGCTTCTTTGAAGGGTTCAGTGAACTGAAGGCGATGCTCTTTGACATGTGAGCTCCAGAAATGCATCGATTTGTAGGGCCAACGTTCCTCGCACAAGACCTTCCTCCGTCTTCGTTTCCCTCTGCGCGTAATGATGACACTTGGCTGCCCTTGGTCATCGCAGCTCGGTGGTACTTTGAAATCAAACAAGACGACGTGACGGCGCTGTGCTTGTTTTCCAAAAGCCTGTGTGAAAAAGCAGAAAAAAACCTCGTCACTTGTTTCAGTTCTCGTCTCTTCTCCTCTCTTGGATCCTGGTGTTTGACTGCAGCTGGAACTATTAGAAAGGTGCCCCGAAATACAGCTTTAAAACGCCCAGCACATGTATTTATTTATTTATCTGTTGTTAAGGTGACTTTCTCTGAGCATATTTGCTCCTGAAATCAGCAGGTGGAGACAAGAACACGGCTACGCGCTGCCGCCGCACCCGCCTGGCTGCCTGCATCCCCTGGTGGGGCCGGAGCTGGGAACACCCTGGTGACCCCCACCCAGGCCGGGCTTTCGCTGCACCAGGAGCTCCCTCCCCGCTTCTGGTGCCTCGCTTGGCCCTGAGCGAAAGCAGCCCTGCTGGAGACGGGGAGAGGAGAGCAGTTCCATCACCCCCAAACCTGCGGCTTGCGGGTGCTGCCTGTCCCTGCCTCCTCTCCCTGCAGAATGCTCCTCTGGGAGTTGGGGCATCTGCTCCACATCCAAGTAGCCCACAGGAGAAAACCCAGGGAGACACAAATGCAAAGCAGCCCTCCATATCACAGAAGAGAATATCCAAAACGCATCCCTAGTGCTGCTGTGAATTGCGGCAGCTACAGCCAGTCGAGTGCTGTGGGAGGCTCTGTGTGATGGAAACAAATCCCCATGAGTGCACAGGGTTTTCCGTGAGATACCTGAACACATCCATTAGAGGACGCCATGCCCGCTCCTAGTGTCTTGCCTTGCTCCTATTCTCTGCCACATGTTGGCTCCTTTACTTTTCCTGAGTCTTTCTAAATCTTCTCTTATTTCTCCTCTCACTTACTACATCAGGTTTGTTTTCCAAGTCAATTACTCTAAGTGTTTCTTTACCTAGAATCATGTAAAAGAAAACAAGACCTTGAAAAGAGTTGGATATTTATAAACCAATTTTATTTGTCTGCAAAAACATGTGCTGAGTGTAACAGACTTCCACTGTGACCATCTATACGGTGCCTAATTAGAAATGCTCTTAGCTTAGGTTGAAAATGACTTCCGTGTCTTGAGCAGTTTGTGTACAGTGCATATGTTTTGTTTCATAGAATGGCTTGGATTGGAAGGAACCTTAAAGATCACCTAGTTCCAACCCCCCTGCCATGGGCAGGGACACCTCCTACTAGATCAGGTTGTACAAGACCCCATTCAACCTGGTCCTGAACCCTTCCAGTGATGGAGCATCCATAGCGTCTCTGCACAGCCTGTTCCAGTGTCTCATCATCCTCATTGTGAAGAACTTCTTCCTAATTTCTAACCTAAATTTACCCTCTTCCAGTTTGAAGCCATTACCCCTTGTCCTATCCCTAAAAGCCCTTGTAAAAAGTCCTTCCCCAGCTTTCCTGTAGGCCCCCTTTAGGTACTGGAAAGCCACAATAAGGTCTCCTCAGAGCCTTCTGCAGGCTGATCAATCCCAACTCTCTCAGACTGTCCTTATAGGAGAAGTGCTCCATCCCTCTGATTGTCTTCGTGGCCCTCCTCTGGACCCGCTCAAACAGGTCCTTGTGCTTCTTGTGTTGGGGGCTCCAGAGCTGGACACAGTACTCCAGATGGAGTCTCATGAGAGCAGAGTAGAGGGGGAGAATCACCTCCCTAGGCCTGCTCGCCATGCTTACATTATTTATTCAAGTAAAAAAAATATAATAGAAGGCTAATCCAGAAGAAAAAGAAATCAAAGATATGATCACGTAAGGAGTAGCACAGGCTCTGGAGTAAATAAGAGACCTGTGCTAAGCTGAGGTGCACAGCAGCCACGTTAGCGCTTGCTCAGTCTTTAGGAGATACCAAAGGCAAGTTGGGCTTCCTCCAGTAGAGCATTAAAGGTGAACGTCTCCTCATGAGATCACTTTTAAGTAGTTTGCTGTTTCTTTCCTTGGACTGTGTCACCGGCTACATAGTATGGCTGTGAAAAGTTTTCCTTTGAAATTTTTCTTGGAAGAAAATGTGGGGTTTAGCAGAAAGGGCATGCTTTGCTTTAGAAACCATCACAGGAAGCAGAACAGAAGGTGAACATTATAATCTGAAACTTTTCCATTTCAACAGTTTCAGTTTTCAGAAGTCTTCAAAAATCTTCAAAGTGTAGCTGAAGTTTTCTGCAGAAAACTTAAAAGGAAAAGGAGTGTGAGAGAGTGTGTGTGCACATGTATATTGTTTTTGTCAGGCTTTTCTGTGAAGAAAGTTCTTTATTTTCTAGTCAGCGTCATTACCTATCTTCTTTTGTTTGCATAAGAAGTTGTTAAAAAGATTTAAACCAGTCCCCCAAACCAATGCTAACTCCAAACAATCTAACCCTGCAAATCATTCATTTTTTTCTTATTTTAGTATTTTCTACAGTGCGTGTAGCTGTTCCATCCTTTTGTGTGTGACAGCATGAGGTTCAGCCATATGTTGTAGAGATAAAATCTTAGGCAAAGAGCAATGTAAAGTTACCTCGGATACCAGGTCCGGGGTGGCAGAAGTTCCTCAGAAGTCTTTGCATGAAGCTGCAGTGAGTAGCTTCTGCACTTCTCAGATGATGGAGGCCTTTATGACAAGGTTTCTTGCAGGGCTTGAGGAGTCTGTAGGTCATGATGAGATGTTCCTGCACTGTGATAAAAATCCTGCTCTGGAAATGTATCTATTTTAAGGACTAGCTTAGTGGATAAGCTGTAATATCAGGCAAAAAGGAGGGTTTTGGTCTCCACTGCTTCATGATGGCATCTGAAGGCGCCATACCCCATCTTCCTGAGGAGTCTTGTCCTGTGGCCAAACAGCCCTTAGAGCAGACCTGGTGGTCTGTGGCTTTGTCTTCACCCTGCTGTTCAGTACTCTAGTCTGTCAACCTCTGGCAGACCTTGCCATCAGCCAACTGTCCCAGTCTTGGCCGAAGTCCTGACAAAAGCTTTCCTTGATGGCCCAGAAAATTATGTCCCTTCTTAGTTATTTGTGACCAAGTCCCCTCACCAAGACATTTCATTCAATATCTAAAGTAAACAGAAGAAAGGGAACTTTTGTCTTTTTTTTTTCCCCCTGTTGTTTTAATCAGTGTAATAACTCTTTCCCTTGTTTCAGAACTTTACAACTGCAATGAGAGCCGGTTTATCCAGCTGTAATGAGGAGGGTGCTTGCTGCAGGCACTGTAGAAGGAAGCTTAGTAGAAGGAATATAACTGCAAAAAAAGACAGTAGAGGCAGCTTTATTTTTTCTTTCTTTTTGAGTTAATAATTATGTCAGAATTCCACC
Organism: Todus mexicanus; assembly: GCA_013389965.1. Taxonomy (NCBI): domain Eukaryota; kingdom Metazoa; phylum Chordata; class Aves; order Coraciiformes; family Todidae; genus Todus; species Todus mexicanus. The sequence continues at coordinate 15,554 of WEIS01036179.1, forward strand.
TCTGTACTTCCAGTTTTAGTGTGTAACTGAGTTCTGGTTGTTCTTTACAAACTTTGCTTCCCATTGCATAACAGTACTACAGGAAAATATTTCGACAAACAAAACATGGACTTTCTTTACTTGGAACACCCCATGACAAATTTTTCAAATATGTACTTCATCTGTGACTGGTTCATTTCAGTGCCAGATGCTGATTATTACAAGGTTGCATTTACTGTTGGTTGTTGGGGTTTTTTTGTGAACAAACTGCATTAGGATTCCAGTTTTGTCAACTCACTTCCATCATAAGGCCTGCCAGTTCTGCTGCTATCCTGATTTACTCATCCTATATAAAATCTTCAGTTATTTTAGTGAATTGCACAGACGACTCATAGGTATACCGACTGCAAGATATTTTGCAATATATGCATTTGTTTTACCAATACTGCTTTTGGAAGGAAAACAAAAACATTTATTTGAAGTTGAATGCTTTGGACTGAGGTTACTAGGTCAACAGTAAATTTTAAGAACTACTTGAGACATTTCTTGATGGCGTTTTAAAATTATAGCTTAAGGTTACACTGCTTCACACCTTTCGGTTTGGTTCCTTTGATGCTGAAGATCTACAACTGACTTATGTGTAAGATATATTTTTCAAAACATTAGCCATGATTTAAAGTAACAACAGACACTGTTCAGATGAGGGAAGAAACCCATCCTTTGGGAGGAAGTGAGTTGGGTTCAGTAATTTTATTGAACCTGAACCAAGAAAGAAACCATTAGTAACTCAATCTTTGTAAGAAGACTTGAGGAAGGTTCCAGCTCCTGCCTACCTGTTGATTTTAGCAGAAGCAGACTTTGGAGATGTCAAGACTGTTATAGAAGAAGGCTCTAAAAGAGCCAGATTGTATTTAGCGGTAATTTTAGAGTACAGTGAAGGGACTAAGGAGGCAAATAGGGCGATAGAGGTAGCGTGATACAGTTAGTAATTGCTAAAGAGAGCAGGCCTCACGCTTTCATTGCTCAAGAGACATCAGGGGCACTCTTGTTCTGAAAAATTCAGATGTCAAATGAAATGGTAGATACAAAGTTTCAGATCTCCCTCAGCAATCATTTTAAACAAATATAGCCTCCTCCCACTAACAAAGAAATAAATCTGGATTGCATATGCTGTTTCATGGGGAGTTGTTTTGATGCCCAGAGTGCTGTAGTGGAAGAAAACAAATGCCACCTTTATTTATAGCTTTCACTTTTTTATTTCCCAAGTGAGAAACGTAAAGGAAAAAAACAGATGACGATTGTCTCATGAAAGCTGCTATCAGAAGTTTGGTTGTTTTGTAAAATTCCCTTCCCACACTGTTCTGTCAGAGTGACATTCGGCTGTTGCAGTAGCCCAACTTTGCTGTTAAAAACAGGTAGTGTGTTAGAGATAAGCCCTCTCTTCCAAAATGAAGCTTCATTTTGTCTTTGTCTTCCACACACACACACCTCGCCACCACTCTGACACTCTGCATGCTCTGCTGAAAAACAGTACCAAGTCATCCTTCTGATAGCCGAGCGGTGCTGGAAAGGACCAACTGTTTTCTTTCCAGTGATATAGAGATCTAATGTAAAGTTATGTACTCGTGAACAAGAATGTTCCTGTGCTTGATGCTGTTTCTAGCTACATTTAGGTAAATCATGTGAACCTTCACTGAAAGTAGTGTTACCTGATGGTAGCATATTTGTAAGTAAGAATATTTTGTGTGCATTCATCATCGTGGAGATATGAAAAATAACCCAGGATGTTAGGCAAAAAAAGTGCCCTATATCTGCCCAGACATTCTACGTAATAGGAATATGTCACTTTGCAGTTCTACGCTAAACTTGTATGTGAGAAGTTACAGCTGTGGATGTCTGTGTCTTTCAGATTCTGTTTCAATAAACCTGGGAGGAAGAAAAAAGTGAAGGCCCTTTAGCTTTACAGCAGTTTCAAAGCAGAAGCTTTATTACTTCTTTTTTTAATCCTATACGCTTCATGTTTTTACACAGACGTAGCTTCTCAGTGAAGATAAATGATGAGACTCTACCTTAAAAAGCCTTTGGGTTTTCATTAATCCGCATTAGGTTAAAAGGGAATCAGAATTCTAAAAATACAGCACATCAGAGAAACAAGGTATTTTTTAGGTCAAGGTCCTCTTTTCCATCTGGTGCCGTTTGGTAGTTCTAACATCTTCCATCTCCCCCTACTTCTCCATCTGTAAATAACTCACTGAAGTAAATGCTTGGAATATTTACAGCAAAGAATGATAAAATGCAGGTCGAACTTAATCTCTTTGGGATCTAAAATGAAAACCATAACTACAGACATCACAGTTATTGAAAAACTGTGGAGGTCTCCAGTCAGCAGGTGCATGAAATGGGAATAATGTCAGAGAATTAGATGCTTTGGCATTGCAATTGTGCCGTTCAAAAAAATGTCAAAAGGAATATAAGTTCAGGAGAGGGGAAAACATAGCTGAGCAGGGCTGATTTTCAAAAGCAGCCTGCCGGTTTGCTTCTGCAAATAATTATAGACTCATATTTTAACGGTTAGATGTCTAAGTGCTTGCATCCATTTATGAGGAAGTTGGAGATCTAACTACAACAAAATGTGAGCAAACTTGCAAAACTGGAAGGAAGTTTGAGATGCTTCTAAAATTGATCAATCAATCAATCAACAGCTGGACTGATTTCCAAAAGTTTATGGAAACAAAATGTCTTTTATTGGAATGAGGTCAGCATTGCCCCAACAAAGAGTCCTGGATTAGCCCATGAGCTGAAGTGCTTTAGAACTTCCTCAGTTAATGTGAAAGAAACAATCTAAGCCTGCTAGGGTTTCGCAGCTCAACCAGGAGTGCACAGAGTGGGCTGGACTGCAGGGACACTGTTTGCCTTACCCAGGCATTACAACTACTTCGGCATCTCAATTTAAGGAGGAGACAAACTGTTCTGTTTGTCAGCTGTCTGGGGCTGCCAGAGTTGTCGTGATACTCACCTTGCGCCAGCTGCCTGTATAGGCGCCCACCTTAGGCAGCTTGTTAGTAACAAACTTAATCGGGTACCTAGAATAGGTGGTCTGAAAGTGAGAAAGAAGATACCTCTTTTGAATAATTCAAAACCCTGCGCCCAGGGCTGCGAAGGCAGAATCTAGCATCAGTTACCAAAGCCAACGTTTCTCTTCCTCCCTGTTCTTCACTGTCACTGCCCATGGTGGTGCCAGGCCATCTCTACCACGAAAAAAGCATTCTCTGACAAAGAGGCATGAACTGCTGTCTTCTCCTTGCCAGAATAAGGACTGTTATGAAAAACAAAAGATTTGGTCTGGTGAGGGGGTGTGTTTAGAGATGTTGTGCAGCTTTTACAAAATATTTGGGGGATGTCCCAGAATGAGGAAGAATGGGACATGACTCAGTATGTGTGACACCCAGCAGCATAAGATCCTGTCTATTACTCATGCAGGATGGAGCGGGAAAGATCTGTCAGTAATGCTCAATTTACACATGATTTTCATTTAAATACTTGACAGAAGAAAGTTTCATTGCTTAATTTAGTGTGTTTTAGATCCAAGAAAAGATACTTGCTGTACATACATGAAAAACTATTCATCTCTGTGGATGCTTATTAGTGTACCAGAAACTGGCCCTTAGGACATAGCAGCCTGGCTGCCATGTAAAGGGTCATCGGAGTGAGCACAAACACAACAGACTCTTATTTTAAAGCCCTTTTATATTGCCAGTGTGATGCAAACTGATTGTGAAAAGAAGAATGAGCCTATTTGAAATGTCTATAACATGATGAAAATTGCTGACCGTTACTGTGTCATACTCTCCCTCAAACTAAACATTACATTCAAGGATAAATGTATTCACAGATCTTAGCTGCTGTTCACAGACGCTGGAAAAAAAAATGTGCAAATGTCATTTGAAGTTGTTCACTCAGCTGGGAGACTCCCCCAACCCCCTTCTTGTCTCCTGTAATTACTCTTTGGCCATTTCCTCCAGCAGCTGTTTCTTCCTAACTGTTACATTTTACCATCCTTCAAAAGACAGCCCTGCTCCTGCTGCCCATCAGATATGGTGAGCTAGTCCTGACAGAAAGCCATCACCCAGGGAGGGTTGAGACATCACCGGGGTTTTCAAAGGGTCTCCTCCAGTGCTCAGTCTCTCTTAGGGATTACTGTTTCTTTCAGCTCAGCAGAAGCAGGAGAGATCCAAAATGGTCTCCCCGCACCGTTCCTGCAGGAGCATACCCTTTCCAAGTAGCCAGACAGCCTTCAAAGGGAAGCTGAAGCTTTAGTGAACAGCTAATAGCAGTCTAAAATATAGACTGAGTCAATCGTTTTCCATCCTTATAGCTGGAAGGGCATGGGAATGCAGGAGGACACGAG
>WEIS01036179.1:20074-55277 GCA_013389965.1 Todus mexicanus
AGAAAGATCATATGAAGAGTCCACAGGAGTCCGGTTGGCTTTTTATGTCACTGGGAGTTGCCTGATGTGCAGGCAAGTAAACTGCTTCTGCAGCTTGTTCCTGGCAGCTTTTGAAGTAGAGAAGATGGCCAGAGAAGGCTTAGCAAACTATCAAATGGGGTTTCCACTTTAGCTCAGGAGAGAGGAAATGAGACAGCAGAGAGGGGGATTGATTTTCCTGGTGAGTTCGACTCGTGAACTCTATGAGCAGTACACTTGTCTTCCTCTCAAGGTCAACAGAGTAACAGTGCGTGTCAGTGTGCCCTTCAGGACCCGTTCTACTGCAGGGTTTGCTCAGTTTTCAGTCAACCCTGCTGGAGTTACTGGTTTGTCATAGTAATGCTGGTGCCTGGCCTGATACAGCACTCAAGAAGAGATGGCATGACTGAGAGATAAAAGTCCACACTGTGGAGGCAGAGTCTATTTCCTAGTCCCTTCCTTGGGGACCATATGTGTCAGTGGTGGAGCCTTTGAAACATATGCCACATGTAGTTTGAACTGACAGCCTAAACTGAAGTCACTCCAGTTGGGTGGAAAGGCTACTTTAGGCGCAACTCACCCATTTGTATAGGTTTCAGATAACTTAATTTTTTTAAGTGCGTGGAGTGCATCCAAAGCAAATAATTCTTCTGTGATGAATGGGAAGACCAAAAGGAAAAGTTTGGAGAAAGGAGGATGGATGGTCTTTCTTTAATGTCAAAGCTGACATAAACATGTCTCCTCCAAACCCTTCTCACAAGATAATTTTCTCAGCAAGACACAGATTGCTTCAATTTCTGTGTAGCAGCCTTTGAAGCTTCCCCCTTATTGCTGTTATGGAGGAGGCAGGGCTGTCTTTGAGAATTTCTGCAGCACTGAATTGTTCCTCCTCCAAAGGGTTTCACACAATCAAATAGTTGGTTGTTCCAAACAGCTCCCACTTTGGAAGTTCTCTGCCATCACACAAGGGCAAACTGATATGTCTGTTTTGCAAAATTACTTAATTAAAAAAATAATAAAAAGGCTTCATTAAAAATATTCCAGCCAGCTCCATGTAAGGCCTCAATTTTTGTTAGACAGGCCCAGCTAAGATGACAAATGGTGCTGGAAAGGAGCCACCAATTAGAGACATCAATTTTTCTGTCAACAGGGTAACCCCGTTTGCAAACCTTGTCATATGTTTATTCCTTTTCGTTTTGTGAAGGTAATTGTTTGGCAGGGATGTTTTGCATGAAGGGAAGAATTTATAAATTGTTTCTTTACGGTTGTCATTGCTGCGTTGTTTTGAGTTCCCGTCTTGTGGAATATTTTCCCTGTTCAGAGTTCTTGCTCTGTATTCTGTCTGCTGCCTGTAATTCTTCCATTTGCAATGGTTTTTTTGGGAAAAAAAATGACTCTACATACTTCTGCAGTTGGTTCTGGGGTGAAAACACTTGCAATGGTAGTAGGCACCTTGGGAGCATAGGACTTGGGAATTGCAATGCCTTCAGGCTGCAGGGCTAGGAATGCTGCTATAGAGGTGTTCCCAAAAGGAAGAGAAATGCGTTTCTGAGCATTTCTTTCTTCAAAAGTTATGCCTCTTATGCTTGCGTCCTAGTAAGTGTTCTTCCATATTTAATGGTTTAAGATACAACTGAAGACATATGGATTTTTTTTTTTCCAGTTTACACACTTCCTTTACCCACGTTGAGAAAACTTGATAGCTTCAACACCTCCTTTTACTGTATAGGAAATTTCATTCACTTTACTTATGAGAAGCTGTATGCATCCTTTCTTCATCTGCATGCAGTGATTCACAGCTGCTGCTGTGTTTCCTATTGCGAGTCATTTTATGAAATCATCAGTAGCAAATGCTTAACGCATATTCGAAGAAGAATCAAGGAAGTTCAGCATGTGTGGGCTTATGTGTAATACACAGAGAGCGAGAGCTGCCTGTGCTTGTTGAATTTGGCAAGAAACTGAATGGGAAAGACTAGGAAAGACAGATAGCTGGTGGGATTTCAGATGGGCACTGATAGATGTTGACACGATCTTAAAGCCTATCAGGTTCTTATGTGGGAACCCAGCTTCAGGAAACGGAGGATATGATGACAGGGTTTTGAAGGGTGGCTGAAAAGTTACAGCTGTATTATGGGTATCTACTGGGACACTGGGTAGACCCGTGCTATTTTTTACCTGCGTTGTGCAGAAAGGAGGACTTGGCATGGAATAGTGGCCATTACTGCTAGATTAGGTATACACCTCATCATCGTCTGGTGTCAGGTCATGCTGCTCAGTGCTCAGCTAGCAGCTGTGTTGAACATATGTGTTAATGAGCACAATTGTTTTCTCCTGGATGCAGACCACATGCAGACCATCAACTAGTGTCTAATATTGGCATAGTTACGACTCCACCTGTTTGTGGTGGATCAGAAACACTCATTACTGTTTTGAAATTATAATAGCAGTCATCTCCCTGTCTCTACCATGCAATGAGTCAGTGTCTGAGCACATACTTCTGGGTGTGACCGTGCCTTTAGTGAAGGCAAAAGTTAAAGAAGGTTTGGGGGCTCTAAATTGCAACTTGCTAACTGTTTTCTAAAGTACCTTTGTACTGCAAAAGCAAAACCACTTGTGTTCCATAAAGACTCGCTGTTTGTCCTTGGGTTGGAATTGGTAGTTTGTTAAACTGATGGTGGGGCTGAATCTGGCTGAACAAAGCAACCTTCATGCCTGAGCTGAAGTGATACCGCTGCTTGCAGTGGAGTGCAGGAATCTCTGCTGAGATGGAAGATGGGCAGCTAGTGGCAGTTTAGTCCTTGCCTGTAAACAACTTTGTGTTTAGATTTGGAATTTTCCAAAGTACCTAAGTGATTTAGGATCCAAAATCTCCAGTTATTTCCAGGCTCTGGAGTGAGATCAACATTTTTCAGAGTGTGATTCCGTCTTTTTACAATGCTACCTGCCATGAAGGGTGTCACCCTCTTTTCTTACTTACCTTGTTTCTCTTTTTCAGGTTGGCCTTCCTTCTATGATGTAATCAGTCCCGATGTAGTTGCTTTCCATGATGATTTCTCCTATGGGATGCATCGCATTGAAATATCCTGCAGTCAGGTTAGTTTATAGCACACACAGACCATTCCAATGGCAAAGGCTGCAAAAATGATTACAGCGTGCTGTACTTTCCCTAAGATTTGCAAACCTTTCAGTTCCATTAAATAGTAATCATTGTGAGAGAGCACAATGGGTCGTAGGTATAACAGCTGGGTGGAACGAGTTGAAGACACAAAGGGCTCATTGGAATGCATGTTGTTGTCTTGTGTGAGATTTAACAGAGCAGATGTAAATGGTTGGACTTGGTGCTGAGTCTACAAAAATTGTCTTCCTGAAGAGGGTCCCTTCAAAGGAGCTCCTGAGCCTGGGCCTGGCCAACTGACTCCACACGTGAGCAGTTGAGAGGGAAGTCAAAAGCAGCGGAGCGACTGTCTGTGTGCTGATTCCATCACTGTGCATTACTGTGCAGCCATGCTAACTCATTCCCAACACTCATTCCCAGCGCAGTCCTAATGGCTGCCTCCAACAATCCCATCTGCTGTAATAATGAAGTCAGCAGTCATTCAAAACATGCCCAAATTTGCCATTATCTGCATTGTTCTACTTTCTCTAATCCTTTGTGCTGCCCTCCTCTTTGGGAAGGGAATGGCATAATCATTAGCTAGGAAAGGAAGAAGCTGCTGCACTGGCGTTTGGCAGATATACCCGTCAGCTTGCAGTCCTTCAGTTCCACATGCTCAAACTCCTCCTGAGAGAAGCAGCAGCTTCATTTGGGTGGTGGTAATTTGCTGTTCTCTTTCCAGACAGTATTGGTGGAGGGATAACTGATTTCATCCCCAACAATATACATCTTTACTGGTCGATCAGTCCTCATATATATAACACTCAGAGTGAGTAAAGAGGCTTCTCAAAAAGATTGTCTTTATGGAGAATTCATTAATTTCATTTCGCCCAACATGTTAATGGCCAAATCAGCATGTCTGATAGTATGCAATGTACGCTATGTAATTCTGTAGTTCTTACATTGATTATACGCTTTAGAAGACCCATTTAACTGTTTCTGGGAACATCCATTTCTCTAAATTCCCAAATAGCAATGAGACTGCAGACCGGGAATCTCATGCTTACCAGTGATTACTCGCATAATCAAAAATGCAGCCCAGTCTCTTTGACTCTGCTTAGTAGGCATGAATAGCGCTAAAATCAGTGTATTGCTGAGCCTGTATGTGCTGACACCCTTCAAGAGATGGCCAAACCTCCTGGTTTCATCCGAGAGAAGCCCAAGGCAGCCCTGTAATCAGGTCAAGGAATCTGGGAATGTCGTTTCCCTGTTGCCAAACAAAATCGCATTAGCAGACCTGAAGCCAGCAATATTAGCAGCAGTCACATGCAGACACCATGAAATTATAGCAAAACCAAAACCTGAATTTAAAGCATTAAGAAAAAACAATATGACCAAGGTTGTTACATAATCCAATAGCAACTTCCTACCAGCTACTCCAGCTTCCTGGGGCAATAACCCCGCAGATAACCAAGTCATGCAGGAAAAATAGCTTGAGGAGTGGTGAGCATCTTTGCAGCCCCTGCTTAATACAGTTAATACTGCCTCATTGTGTATCAATAACAAGACTATTTCCTCCCCTCCTTGGAGCCCTAGGGATGTGAATCACACATGCAGCTGCAAAAAAAAATTGCAGTTTTACTGCAGCCCGGAAAGCAGTGGGATTGATATGGCAGGCCTTGGTAGAACTGGAGGGGAGTGTCCTCCCCCACACCCAAAAACTTTACTAATCTCTTGCTGATGAAAACATAGTTGATTTTTCTTTAAAAGTCCCTCCACCTGTCTGAGAGAATAAGACTTCTCTTTTAATATTCTGCATTACAGAAGGCAAACACCAAGGGAAATTGCTGCAATATTAATCAAAGATTATCCGTGAAATAACTTCTGCAGTTTTTTGGCAACACGTCACCCTGGATGTACTTAAAAAGTCAATGACTGGTGACAGGTAGAAGTTAATTGCAATGGAATACTGTAAAACTGGTTACATCTCTTTTTTTCCTTTTTCTTATTTGAGAGTCCCTTCCCCTGAGGTCCCCCTAGTTATAATTTGTACCTGTACAAACAAAATGCTGTAGTCACAGAAGTACTGTTTGCACATTGATAGCCGGGACTCTGACAGCAGCTGACTGCAAGCTGCTTTTTTATGCCTCCCAGCAGCATGTCATAACCAAGAGGTTTGGGAAATCCAGGCACACTGATAGTCAGCAGTGATACCCCCCCACCTCCACCCCTTTTCCTCCTCCCAAACATACTTCAAATACTTCACTTGTAACCATTTCACCATCCCCAGTGCATTCTGCCCAATATATTTATGTGCAAAGCCGCAAGAGATGATTGTTTCTTTTTGGGAGGCTTTGCAGACATCTATATACATACTAGGAAAGTGGTCAGCACCTATTATGTGGGGGGAGGAAAATAAAATCAATTCATCCTTTGTAGTCTCAGCTGAGGGCCAGGTTTCTTATACTGTGATAGAAAGGATTGAGTTATGTTTCTTCTCAGGGCAGATGAGTTATAGAGCCCTCTACAGAGAGAATTGCCACATAAATTTTTGGTGAGGGACAATCTCAAAAGGTAACAAATTTTGCAGTAATCTAATCCTGGTGTGATTCTGCCATCACAAGAAGGTGTAATAAGACTACCTTCGACTCTCGTACAGCTTCTCAGGTTTTGTGAGGAAAACCTTTTTGATAGATTGTCTTTGTAGTCTGAATGTGACTACATTACTCCTGCAGACGGTTTCTCTCTACGGTTTCTCTTGTTCAGTTTCTATCCAGTGGAGAGGGAATGATTTATCTTTGGTTAAATGTTAATCTGGAAAAGATCTGTTTAACACTTCTAGCCAGGAGGTTTTGAAGCATTCTTAGTTGAGATGAGATGATTTAATTAGGATGCTGAGCATTTAGAAAAATACTCTCTCTGGGACACTTAAGGTTTTTTGGCTATTTTTTTTCCCAAGGTATGGGAAAGCTTTGTAATGAGGTGAAATGCCTCACTGTGAGAGACCCCACTCTGAGAAAAACTCAGGTTTTCTGCCCAAACTGCCTAAAAAAGGCCTTCAGTCTAAAGGAAAATGACATAAAATAAGCAGTGGAGAATGGAGGGAAGGATGGCAAGACAGCAGTCTTTCAGGAATAAAACTTGAAGGTTTGTCTTCTCTTGTTCCCATGGAACTTCCCTTTGCCTTTTGCTTATTTGCCATGTTTTGTCTTCCTTCCTTACAAAGCTGAGCAGCTGCTGCTTATCCCAAAGTCATCCATGCCTTTTCCCACTGCTTCTGGGAGTTCATCCTGCTGATACCATGGGCTAGAAGTGCCCTTGTTTGTTATAGGGGTCCTTGCTGGACTGCTGTGACTGTTTCGGCGATGCTTTTCCAGGAGCAGGGAGCCTGCCCTGGGATATGGCTGCATGGGTGGGACCAATGGGTGGAACCACTGAGGCTTCACATGCCTACCTGCCCTGCTCCAGCAGTCTGTGAGGATTATCGTTTCAGCTGTCATTAAATGAGATGAGTTTCTATTCCTCCTAGCTGGCGTGAGAGCCTTGCCAGCCTTACAGTCCGTTGAAAGAGTTTAACCTGAAGCCAAGACTTTACCTGCTTCTACAGACGGCCTTCCAACTGCTTTGGTGATTTAAAGGCCGTAACAGCAGGAGAACATTAGCAACACATTAACTGCAGGGTAGAGATTTGCCATCACTAACTCATTCACAGCTCGGAATAATCAGTATTGCCTCTATGTGTTTGGGATACTATGAATTAATTAAATGTTAAGGATAATTTGCAGTCTTTAATTTTCACTGTCTGACTGCAAGCCCATGAACAGCTCTGTGATCTCAGTTACATCATTCCGACTCTCACTGAGAACAGCTATTGACTTGAAAGGCCAAGGCTCTTTGGTAAAGCAGCATGACTTTCCTGTTCAAGGTAAATATTTTTCCAGTGCAAGGTTTTATTTTTTTATTTTTCATGTCAGGCTGTAAAAATGAACGTGTGGAATTTAAGTGACTAATTACAAGAAGTCCATATGATCCAGATAAGTTGTGAGCCATAATGTGCAGTGATAGTAATTCTTATTTTTGAATAAGGTTCAACTGCATCAGCTTCAAAATATTGTACTCTTCTGTAAAGCAAGGAACTGTTACCTTTCTTAGAGACAGGAGCAGTGGTGTTCACCCTGAACACAACTGCAAATATCTGAGGCTGATTCAAACAGAACAAAAGTGTCATCAGACCACTTGTATTTTCAAGTTCCTTACAAAAAGGAAATTCAGTGTCATTCCTATTTATAATTTCTCCCAGCTAAAGTTTGTTCATTCAGAAATATTTTACATATCTTCGCTACGGGTCTTTTTCAGTCACCTGTCCCTCCAGGGCTGAGGAGCGGCGGTGTACCCAGAAGGATCCTCATGTTCAGAAGAGTGCCAGGCTGTGGAGAGACTGTTTTCTTACTGAGGGGTGTAGCAGATGGCTTCAGGCTGTGGACAACCTAGAGCTCAGGCTGTCCCTTTCTTACGCAACTCTCCGTACAGCATTAAGTGAAACATGGGCAGTGCTGCCCTCACCACTGTGTTTTTAATTGACCTCCTGTCATGAGATCATTACAGAGACAGGCAGCTTCTCAGAAATAGTGGCCCAACCAAATACTCAGTGGCACAGTGAGAACCACTTGGGAAATTTGGGCTTGAAGTTTTAGGTGCCTGTAGGGTCTCGGAAGATCATCTTCCTGGATCGGTCTTGCGGATGAATTTAGGTTGTAAGTCCCACTTGAAAGAGCGATATAGGCACCAATGGAAGTGCACTCCTTGGAAGTGGCTGGTAGGCATCTCTTAACGCCACGGTGACGCCATCAAGCTGCACAGAGATACAGTGATACTCTATTGTGTTTTGTTTCAGTGTGGTGCTCACCTGGGGCATATTTTTGATGATGGACCTCGCCCAACTGGCAAACGGTACTGCACAAACTCTGCTTCGTTATCTTTCAAGCCAGCAGACAAGAAAAATGCCGGAGAAGGCAACGGTAACTCCAGTCCTGCCCAAACAGGCAAAGCTGAGCTGTAGGACGAAGCAAAGACTGCAGAAAACTGCGCTGATCCCACACGGCTTACAAGGAATGTTTTCTAAGTTGCCTGCTCTCTTATATCCTAAGAATGTTTAAATGTATGAAAGCATTTTGCACCATCCTTCTTCTTCCTCACCTTTCTGAAACTGAGGCCTTGCCTGCCAGTGCATTTACTATATAATTGAATTGAAAAATAAGTCAACTGACACCACAGGTTTTCCTTCCCTTTCTTTTCTTTGAGATTGCTTTGGGGAATCCTTAAATCGAGAGGCGTCGGCATCATTAGCTATTAGTTTCTTAGTGCTGTGTTACTCTAGGTTTGAATACTATTCCTTTTTGTGTGGGAGATGAGACTTGTGTTCATCTCCAGTCTATAGGAAACTTCTGGGCATAAGAAGATTCTGAATTCCTAGGACATCTCTGCTTTGTTCTGACTTGCGAGGCATGCAGCCTTTGGTCATACGTATTCAGCCATCTTCCAGCATCAGCCACACCCTGCAAAAACTTGTAGTTATGGCTGTTCCTTCCTAACTGAGAGAGATGGATGAGATGTGAAGCCCATCCTTTGGCTGATTTACTGCCAAACTTTTGAGGGTGTGGTTGAAAGGATGTAAACATTGTCTCAGCATCTATTTTCCCCCTTTGTTTGGTATTTAAATCATGGTTTTAACTAATATGGCTCACTTCTGCGGGCTACTAATGAGGCTTTGCCTTTTTCTGAAGCTTGTTCAGCAACTGTGACTCAAAATTGAATTTAAGTTGAAATCTGTGGGGGGTTATTATATGGACAAGTGCAGAGATAAACTTGAGAAGTGAAGTAGATGAGGGATGACACTTGGCTCTTTCTCTTGTCGGTTGCTACAAGGATTCAGAAACACGACAGTTTCTGCTAAAAGGGAGTTTAAGAACGAGTGTGGCAGAAAGAGAGAGACCGTCCTGAAATATCTAGTTTTAAAGATGAGCTGGTCTGGATGCACACTGTCTACAAGGCCTTAGCCTCTGATTTGTTCAATTGTAGAACATGAGTGAGGGGGTTGATTTAAGGAATAAATTTGCAAAAAGCCTGTCAGACCTCCAGAAATTTTAATGCAGCAATATTTTCTGTCCCATAAGATGTTTTGCACAGCTGCTTTTAGGTTTTGTTGAATAACAATTTGTCTAGAATTGTGCATAATACTGTTCTTTAAGCTATACCATACAGTATTTGCTAACACCACTTTGCCTTTAAGCATTGAGAGACTTAATGAATATAGTATTTATTAGCAAACTTTGTGACTAACATATTTGGATCCGATTTCATTTCTAGTAGGAGCAAAGCAGCCACTGATTTTTATGAAAGCAGGATTGAGGGGTTTATGTCAGTGATAATAAACATACTAACTAAAGTACAAACATCCTTCAGTTAAAACGTGGCTACTGTAAAAGCATACGGAATATTCAGAATGGCCTTTTTTTAGCAACATAAGAAAGACGTGAAAAAAAGCATATAATACCTTAACATAGAATAGATGCAGATAAGGATGATAAAGACTTAGAGCTAAAAATCTCGGATTCTGCTGTAGTGAGCACATAGTCACACGAGTATTCCCCCAGATGTCATGCAAGGAATTGCACATCGGCCACAGGAAAGGTTGTGCAGACTGACCTTTGCTGTTTCAAGGGGGTTGAGTTTCCCCCAGTCCCATTGTTTTTTTGCAATTTCTTCTAGAAGGACTGCTTTTATCCTTTGCTTTTATTTAAAGAAATGTAGGTTTTCTCTACCACATTTTCTGCAACAAACATAAAAAAGGCAGCATCTATAAAGATGTGGTACATAAACGTGGTTTAATTCCAGCTTGCTGTTGGGTTTAAGCATTATCAAATTTCAGTATATTCCTGCCTTATGTTAAAGAAATATATGACTTAAACTTCAGTGCGCAGTAACGTACGCTGTCCTCCAGGAGATTTATTTTTGCAGGATATGGAGTGCAATGAAATGAGTCAATATGGTGAGGTGTATGTGATCTCTGGGAGTTAGACCGTTTAACATAGGAAATGCATTGTTCTCTCATGCGCAAACTGTGCCACAGCGCGGTGCAAGGTAAGGCAGATTTCCTTTTACTCTTCTTAGAAGATGCTGGTAAGGGCTGATATTGAACCGTCCACATTTGGTTCAGTCTGGTTATGATCATGAGAAAGGAAACTTGGGAGCTGAGCACAATCTATGGAGTAATAGGAGAATATTTCTGTATGTTTAAATTTTGCACTATCTAGATGCTTATAAAAACTGAATGCAAACTGTGTAGAAAGAAATAGCAAAGTATATTTTATAATATCTCTATTGTTACTCAGATGTTTAAATAGCATACCTTAAAATATCATGTAAGTCACACGTTATTTATATATACTATATATATATAAAATTGCACATGTTTTTTATATATATATGTACACACATATATATTATCCAAGTATAATTTTAGCCTTCGGTACCTTTTTAATAACTAAAACCTTTCCTTAAGAAGGTTCAATGCTTTTAAGAAACCGAATATACATTTTTCAAATTAAATTTGTTTTCATATATTTGTTGTACACAAATATAAAATAAATCTCTTTATAAATAATTCTATTCTCTTTCCTTATTTATCTGGGTTTATGTCAGGTTTTTGTGCCACTAGCTGCAGCACATCCTAGGGAACTGCTTTTACTTTGCTTTCCCATAGCTTACTGTGAATATTATATATCCAGTAGTTCATCTCCAGCAGAGGCACAGCACTGCAGGGTACCAGGTGTCCTTGCACTGGCCTGCTTTCGAGACAGTATCGCAAGTGTCCCAACGGAGAGGGGAAACATTTAGAGAAAGGCTCAACTTCTACTTAGCAGAAGTTTTGGTCACCTCTGAAAGATGTTGTGTGGGATGTGGTGAGTTGCAGGTGTCCTTTGGAGCTCCGTGGTGACTAGGTTCAGTCTGCAGTGGAGGAATTTGGCGGGAAAGTTGGTTTCTGTCAAGGTTTTGGGTTGGAAGATGGAGGTTTGGAACGCCATGCGGGCAGCAGGTTAGTGCTGCTTGGTAGATGAGCTCTGCGGTGGGTTTTAAAAGATAGGTGTGAGAGAGGGGAAGAAGTTGCAGGCTGTTTTCAAACCAGCTTCCACCTGTGTGCTCATGGAAACCAGAGAGCTACGTCAAAACTAATACACTTGCTAATCGTTCTCAAACATTGCAGAGTGTCCTAGGACAGATGACACACTGAAGACGTGTTTTAAAAGTTTAGTAAACTAGTCCCTGCTAGTCCAAAAATTAATAATCCCTTGTAGCCCACTGCCTCCCACCTGTCCACTGCAGTTCCTCTCAGAACTGTAGTAGTCTGCTATTTTTTAAATGAAGGGCAAACTGGTGCCCACTAAAATGAGTTGCAGGTCAATGTCCCATGGTGACTTTGCCCTGCACTCCCAGCATAGCCCACCCAGTTGATCAGCACCTACAGGTGGTGTGCTAAGGCAGATCTTCAGAGATGTGTGGTCCTCTTGCTACTGCTGACCTGGAACCAGCACAAGTGGCAGCTCTGCACTCCAGTCCAGTTCATGGCAGGCTGTGTTTTGCAGTGCACAGCATACAGTTGTACCTAACACACCTGTACACCCCACCGCTTCAAAACCAGGGAAATTTAAAGTAAGCAATGCTCTCCCTGCTGCTCCTGCTGTTCCCTGGGGTACCCTGGCCACAGGGTAGCAGAAGTGGTGGTGACAGGGTCAGTGACATGAGGTGTGTTAATGAACCACTTTGTGATTCTCTTATTGTTGTAGCTATATGGCTTCCCTATGTTAAAGGCACCTCAACCATAAGCCTTTTTTGGAAGCTCTACCAGCTCTCATACACCAAAGAAAAACTAGTGTGGTATGTGAACTGGTTAAAACTGGTAGGCTGACATCTGGGTTTATATAACAAAAGACATTGCTCCAAGAAAGGAGAGGGAGCATGTTGTGAAGTAATGCATTGGCCTCTTAATTGTACTCACAGGTGAGTAATGTCTGAAGGCTCTATCATCTCTCAGGGTAAAAGGCAAGATAAAACTGAAGCATTCAACCTGCCTCCAGTGGGCCAACACAAGGTAGTGATCATAATGACCCGTGGGATGGGACCTGCCCAATGTACTAGCACGAGCCTTGAGACCTTACTGCCCTTTCAACGGCTGACTAAGGTGAAGCTTTCTGTGGCACTAGCAAAGCTCCATTCTATTTCTGCTTCTTCATGCCCCAAAATGGCTCTGTTAAATAAGATGGCATCATCAATCAGTGTTTCTGTTGGGATGACAGTGAAGAACACATTGTCACAGACATGATAGCAAGTATGGATGTTGGTACTCTATTGATTGTGCTGAAGGATCTCAGTCTTGATTCACTTAGCCTTGTTTTGCAGTCCACTTACTCAACTGAATTTCATAAGCCATCTTTAACAGAATATGTGCTGTATATTAATTTTTCTTGTTCAGTATGTTACAAAATGGTCTGTGGTTATTGTCAGTGCATGGCCAGTAGTCCTCTGTTCCTTCACCTGTGGTCTGGGAGGGGATGTGAAATACGTGATACAGGCTATTTTTCTGGTCCAAACTCAGGAATTTCAAAATTATGCCCTCTCTCTTCACATCCTTGAAGGAACTTAAAGATGAAAACAGAACAGATGTTTTCCCTTTCAGGTTTTAAATTAAGGTGCTCCATACCCACTTGCTTACAGAACAAATGGCAGAGCATTCAGTGGCACTAGAAGCAAATTCATCAGCTTCCAGACTGAGCAGAATAAGACAAAACATTGCTTAGCTTGTTGGCAAACTGAACTAACAGGTCTTGTTTTATTGACTATTAAAATGAGGCCACCTACAGGTCCCACAATAAACCTGCAAAAATATTTAACCCTGCATACATGGAGAGCTACATTCCAGTCTGGCTTGCTCCTGCTTTGCTATAAAGAGAAGTCATACAACACAGGGTCTGACTGTGCTTTTCAGATCAAAGCCATGACAACAGGCAGCAACTGTGTTATTTTTACAGTCACTTTAAAAAAATGTGAGATGATACTTCCAAATGCACCCCAATCAGTGAAATCACTCAAGTGTTCAAACTCTGAGCATTGTAGGCATGTGACATTCTGAAATCCTTATACAGGTCACCAGTGTAATATTAAATGCACTAAGCAAAAAGCTCTCAGTTTTGTCCACATGTTTTCGGGATCAGGACCTGCTTGAGCAGCCCAAATTAAGCAGGAATAGTACACTCAGAAACCTTCCCCAGAGACCTCCTAGGACTTTTAGTCAGCCTTCTCAGATCTTTCGCTTAGCCAGCCTAGGCCAGCAGAAAAAGAGAAGCGGTTCCAGAGAAGAAAAGTGAAAAGGCTTTGTTTCAAACTCCTGGTTTATTCACCTCGTTAGACAGTTTGCAAACACAGAAGACATTTCACTCTGCAGATGTCTCAGCCAGCACACTCTCATTTGGTGCTCTTTATAGTTTCAGCATAGAAGATACCTGCAGTCTAACTTC
The DNA here is from genome assembly GCA_013389965.1 of Todus mexicanus. Taxonomy (NCBI): domain Eukaryota; kingdom Metazoa; phylum Chordata; class Aves; order Coraciiformes; family Todidae; genus Todus; species Todus mexicanus. The sequence goes on from WEIS01036179.1 coordinate 33,758, forward strand.
TTTCAGCCAGGATATTTTACTGCCCTCATGCAACACGTCTGTTTCCATCCCCTTGAGCTGCTGCAAGGATTTTCTTCTCTCTTGTTTTTTGATAGCTCGCATTCCAGATCATGGCACATTATTTTCTTTTCACTGCAGCATAAAATCCATTTGAACTGCAACTTCAGCTTGTCTTAGACCCTATACTTCTCACTTCTTGTCCGCCCACGTGGTTCCCCAAAATACAAGCAATTGCCTACTGGCAGTGTAAGAACCGTGGCAAATCATTTGTGCCCTCTTCTTCAGGAAAGTAGCAGTTCTTAGGAAAAGCAAATAAAATATGTCTTTATTGTCCTATTAAAGTGGACAAGTTGATTTTGTGTGTGGGCTAGTTAATTTTCATGGTTTTCCAGGCCTCCATAAAGCCCTTCTTCTTACAGTCCGGGCACTGTCTCCTCCAGTTTACAGCTTTATTATTGTATGTTTCATACAAACAGGAACATCTGGAGAACATCCTCAGGTATAACTGCTGGGCAGCGCACAAAATAACTGGCGTGATCTGAAACAGGTTTTTCTTCCCATGAAAGTGCACCCCTGGGACTGGGAAACTTAGAAGTCTTGCAATGGCGTAGAGATCCTTTCACCTCCAGAACACCACTTCACATTTGGCCTCGGTCTGTAACAGCCACCATCCCTGGTGATTTCTTAGCTGTTCACAGTTTTTCAGTGAAATTAGTTGGTGCTGGTACCGGTTTACAGAAACCACTGTGGCAATATCCCTGAGAGCCTCAGTGATGCTGCAGCTGGTGAGGAGATTGAATTCCTTGCTGTAAGAACAGTCAGTTTCTATCCAGAGAGTTGTCAGGACATGGAAGGGTAGGTGGAGGGTGAGGAAGGGGAAGGAGGATTTTGCATTTTGTGCTTTGACCCTTGCTGTTTGCCCCTCCTGTTCATCTTGAATTAGATGGATTTCCACTCTGGCACTGTGAGAGCACACTTAACTCAGGACTATTAAAATAAGACAGGCTTCTGAAACCCTGTAAAAATGGATCCTAATTCTTAACTTTGTTCCCGTATCTGTCTGACACCGCTGACTTCAGCGAAACAAAGCTACTGTAAATCTGAGGACATGGAAGGGACTAAAGTCTACTGAAAAAGATTCCTCAATGTACTTGAGGTAAAACATTTTCAAGATTCTGGATTCGAAACTTTCTATGGAAATAGGATGCCTTTGGAAAAATCCTACTCATTCAAATAACTTGTACATAGAACAGGGATCCTAAAAACCATGGATGGAATTCTCAAAAGCAAGGTCTGTACCAGCTGAAGCACAGTGTTGCTGATCCCTTAATGAGACAGTCCCCAGCTGCTTCTCTGCACGAGTTGTTACTGCTCCTTTTCCACACCTTCCTTTACAGGCTGCAGAAGATACTTGCAATCACAGTGTGTTCCTACACCCTTGACACTTCAGCCCTATTGTACAAGATCTTGAGAAAGGTGATCATTTTATCTTGTTCCTGGTTTGAACAATCTCTAGGAAAAAAATAAATAAATGTGAACATTGTTTCTCTGAAGCTGAGAAAATTCTAAGCAATCCTGGGAATTCGTTGTCTCCATGTTGTCAATGTCAGTTTTGTGGGCTACCACCAGTCTCAGCAGGCACCAGTGACCATGAATTCACTATTCTCTGTTGATAAATTACAATTTTATCTTTGTTTGGCTAGGGTTCTTAGTAGCCTGCCAACTCAAAACCGTTGCCTAACATATCATTAGAGGGCAAATATGATCCCACGTATGTCTGTGGCATGTAAGTAGCTCCTACCAAAGCCTCGGCATTCCAGAATCCTGCTGAGGAAGGAAAGCAATGCCCCAAATCATTTAGACTGCAGATTTTTCTTTTCAAATAAAATATTTTCTGTTTTTCAAGGTCAGACACTTGGGGCTGTTCAGGTCACAAGACGCCAGAGGCTGTTTAGTTTGGAAAACAAGGACAGCAGTGGTGGGAGGTGGTTTTAGCAACACCCAAATCGAGCTTCTTAAACCAAACAGCAGTCTGGCCAAAGGGCAGCTTCACTCATCCTTATTGACACCATGACAGAGAGGGAGAGTGTCCAAGAACTGACTGACGTACATGCAACAGGAATAATATTTGGTATTCTCACTTATGAACTCAAATACCTCAAAGTATGTGGGAGATTCCTCAGATGAGAGGAATAAATATTTTGCATTGACTGCAGTCAGTGTTTACAGTGGAACGTGATTTCTTGGAAAGCTGAGACAGTGCCCAGTAGTGGGTTGCATCTAAAAGTGTTTCGGTCATAGTGGAGCAGCACTTTTCCTACAGCCAGGTGCCAGGTGGGGTGGTAGGCTTTCCTCTTCCCCTTGGGTATTTTTTTAAATCTTCCAACTATTCAAGCTATGGAGATTTCCACAAGCCAGGTTTCCTTCTAGGTGATTAATGGAAAAACAGAAGAAATGAATCTTTGAGAAGTTGATATAAACTGGCAAGAAAAAAACAAACCACAAAAACAAACAGTGTGAAAGGTTCTGACTATCTGTGCAGATGGAGGCATTTTTATAGACAGTTTTGCTTCCCTTCTGAATTGCATCATGGGGCTGAAGCTGGTGGAACAAGATGCACAACTTTGCTTCTCCTCGCTAACTGGCCAAACCCACTCTTTCTGAGAGTATTGGACTTTTCGCACCTGAGGACAGCTCAGCTGAAAAGACATAGTCTCCGAGACCTTACTGGGTCCGTTCTGGAGAAACTGTGTGTCTCCAGCCATTTCCATCCCTAGGTGGGTGGCCATGCGTGAGTTTATAACACCGTTTAAAAATGTATGGGACTTTCTGTGTGTGGATTTTTTTCATCCGTGCTTTTTCACCGCAAACCAAAATTGCCATAGATAACTGCTTTCCCTTTGTGAAGACATTTGTCTCCTGTTGACATTTAATTAGTAGATATATTCCGTAGGTCAAGTTAGAGGGCAAAAATAAAAGTCAATTTTAGATGATTCAGCCTGTTCTTAACCGACAAAGCGGTGTTTAGAAATGTTAAACTGCAATAAAAATCCACATCTATGTAGACTCACCTAGAGTTTCACAACAGCAGTGAGGACAGGGCACAGAGCTTCCTATTTCAAATGTCTTCAAAACTTCCCTTCAAAGAATCTCTATTAGGTGTTAGGAGTGTAGAGCCTGTGGCATCCAGTTACACAGTTGTGACCATTTAAGAGAGGTGAGTAAAAGAGGGTTGGTTTTAGAAGCGTGCCGTGAATGGATTACTGTTTTAGCCCTGAAAATACACATTTCTTCCAGCAGTGTAAAAATGAGGGGAGTGTTTATGCCACCAGGGTAGGAAACACACATCTCTTTTCTCCAATGACTAAAGCAGACTAATGAGAGCTATCAAACTTGCTAACGACTGAGGGAAAGCCTTTCAGTGCCTCACACTGGTAAAACTTAAGTGTTTTCTGTAGCGTTACTTCCGATTGACACCAATGTGAATGAGAGGGATAGGCTGCAGTGTCAATGTAACACAGTAGTCCAAGGGCACTTAAATAATAGCTAGGGAACATGGAGAAGCAGGTCCAGAAACCCCAGGAGAGAACCACATCAATTGCCAAAGGCACGCTCCATTACCTTGAGCCTTACCTAGCAGATTCATTTCCGAATTAATTACATTTTAAACCACTGATTTTCCAGAAGAAGAAACATGAACTCTGCTGCTTTCTGTAAGGGAGGAAAAAAGAGCAAAATGGCTGAGCCACTGGTCCAGGGGATCATCCTCAAGCACAGCCATGAGGACAGACAGGGAAACTGCTCATCCAGGCAGATCTCAAAGGTGCGTCACTGACTTTTGGCTTTCCAAAGACATATGCTATCCTGGACGATGTGTGATCTCAATTTCTTTGGTGTGATGCGAGTTAAAATCTGAACTGTCTTCCACTCAATCATGCAGCTTGTCCTTATCAAGATCCACAGGCTGGACAGTCAGCTGTAGGAGGCCTGTAAAAGAGTAAGCCTAGGATTGTTTGCAAGTTGCCTTAGAGATGCCTTCCAATCAGCTGTGACAACCACTGCTTTTAAAAGACAGACATTAGCTAAGAATATGTGTATTTTGAGAGTAACAGGATAACTTGGGACAAAATGCTCACCTCCAGCTCACAAAGTGTTTTCATGCCCAAGGTTGTATTACAGTTCAGAAAATTCATGGAAAAGTCTCCAGGTTTGTTTGAAGACATGCATGAAGAATTATATGGTGAAACGTTTCATTCTGGCTGTGAAAAAAGTTAATTCAAAACAACTAAAACGTCAGCTGTAAAGATGTACAACATTTTTCAGGAAGCCTTGTCCACCCTGAACAAATGTTTTCATAAAAAACAGCCTGCCCGTAATAATCACTGTTATTGAAAAGACATCCCAAGGTTGCTGTATGGAAATATGTTAAATACGTTCTGAAATTCAATCTAATATAATTTCAACATTAGAGCTCATTCATAATCCTGTATTAAAAGCCTATGCAATTTTCATGAAATATGTCTGTCTGTGTAATCATGAATGCTGAATATTGTCATGGCTTTCCAGGAATTTTCAACCTCAGTGCAGAGGAAAGAAAACTCTTCCAACTGGACTTCTACACTACTGAGAAGAAATAACAATAACAGCTCTAAACTTAAAATAAACATTTCTGGAAAAACACTATCTTTTAAAAGAGGCTGCAGGCTGAATTGCAAGCTACTAGTAATATGACACAGAGGCTTCGAATGTGCCTAAGGTTACAGCCTTGTGTGGTGCTGGGGACAAACAGCCCCAGTAGGAAGCAATCTGTTTACTCACGCCTAGGTTTAGAAAGTGATCCCTTCAGGTGGACTTGGCTTAAATGCCGTAAATATTTCTGGTTTGAACCCCCAGTTTTCAACTGGATGTAGCTGTTACTCTCGTTAACCAAGACAAGTCTTGCCAATTCTTTCTAATTGCACAGCACCACAAGTGCATGCAGAATCACAGGGGTGGAAAGTTAAAGAGAAATTTTTTGGCAACACTATACATCTGATGTGCTTATATGAGTACCCTTGATACTTCTCAAGAATTTCTTTGTGTTGGTAATTTTATAAAAGAATCGAAGCCTATAAAGTCGTGCTTGCACACACAAAAGGATGAGGAGTGGGAAAATTCTGCTTCTCTCTCTAGCGTTCCTATTCACTGATGGTTCTCTGATATTTCTCCTTTTTATGAGCAACCTTTTTTTTATTAGTGGAATATTGCTGGTTCCATGGCATAACTTTAAAATGATAGGAAAAATTATACAACTGGGATCTCAATTATTCAGCACAGCCATTTTAATCCCTCGTGTTATTTGATCCAGTACAAGGTAATATACGTCTTATTTCCAATTAGAATACAATTCTCACTATATTCATCATCTATCGATGTCTGCTTTTCCATTTGCCAGAGACATGAAAGTCTGTGATTCAAAGGGTGCCATTCAGACTACCCTGCTTGGGGACAATTATATAGTGTCAGCAAGGCTGCCTGGAGGTTTGGTGCCTGTAGGCCAGGGCAGCTGGGAGCTGCTGTGCGCTTTCTTTCCTGCAGAGTTTCTCACCAGCTGACAGCAAAGTGCAGAAATGGCTCCTCTGTGCCTCTGCAGCCCTATGCTCTTTGTATGAGCAATATTGCAGAGCACGTTGGTTTGAGTCTGCTCTGCCGCATGTGGCAAAAAGATCACTTCTCATGCCTGAGGGCCTTATCCTGCAAACCCTTTCACGGTGCTGTGTGCTCTGTGACCCCATGATTTACTGTCCTTGCTGTCCTTGGGGCACAGTGGGTGATGAACCAGAAGTGGGAAGAGGAGAGGGGAGGGAAGGAGAAAATAGGAATGGTGGTGGGTGAAACAAGAGTGTGGGTCTTGCCCATCAGTGGCTGCCTTTTGCTGGGTGATGCTAGTCCTGCACCCCTCCCTCTGCCCCTGTCCCCCTGCTCCTACCACTCCCTCATGCTGGTGATTTTATAGCAGCATTGAGCTGGTTTAGCTTTCTGAAGCCACAGAAGACTAACCCAGCAAAAAAGAAGCAGGTCTGAGAAACTGGACTGCTGAGGTGAATTGGCTTACAACAGGATGGGACGAGGCAGCTAGGTGCAGAGGGAAGGAGGAGCAGGGATTGTGAGGACTGAAGGAGGAGATGGTGGAGACAACATGTCATCCTCTAATGGAAGGTAGATGATGTTGGGAAGACGACTAGGGAACGAATGTTCACTGTTTCTTATGGCACAAGATCTAGAGGGAACGCAGTGAAATTTCCAGACAGGAGGTTTAGTGAAAGTAAGAGACAGGACCGTCCTGTACTACATGGACTTAGTGTATGGGACTCAGTGCTGGAGGGTGTTATGGGATGCACAAGCACATACGATTCTATGGGATTAGGCAAAGTTATGGAAATACCAGTATGTACTCTTTAAAACTATTGATACAGGCACGAACATGAGCTCAGGGATATCTTAATCCATTTATTGCTGGAAGCTGTGAGTCTGTAGTGGAAATATAATGATAGCTTTCTTACAAATGTTCTTTAAGAGGTCACCACTAGCATTGATGGGAGAGAGGTGTCTGAGAGACATGGCCCTGGGTAGCTGCTTATCACATGTGAACACATGGCAGCTCACCCAGGCATCCCATGTGTGTGTACTTGTGTGTGCACATACAAAGCTCACACTCTCTTGTCCTGCAATAACTTTGTGCATCCTAAACTCCTTAATCTCATGCATGTTTGCAAAGCACCAGGGTGAGAATGTGGCCTTTGCAGTGTCTTTCATCTGAGGAGAGGAGTGTAATTCTGGAAGGTGCTGAGCACTGCTGGTTCTGGGCAAGCGCCGGTGAGCTCTCTACAAGCCTATTGTGAATTGGTTTTATCAATGAATATTTTTATTCCAGGTGGCAGTTGTTTGAACTAATGAAATGTATGATGCTTTGTAAAGGTGTGGAAGGACATGAGTGCACAGCGTGCATTTTGGTAATGATTTTCCAGGGCGCTCTTTAAAAACAGTCCCCTTGCTAATCTCAATAGGTAGTGAGCTCTAAGAGTCATGTTAACACTGGGAAAACTTTAATATCCTTAGAGACATCTTTTTGCAGGAGCTCTTACAAGTGGATCAAAAAGCAGAGCTATATATTTTCACCTAAATATTTGAAATGCATTATGGTGAATATAGTCTTTTCTTTCTTTTTTTTTTAATCACTCTAGTGGCAGTGAAAAGGGCTTTAATGGCTGTAACATTATGTAACATTGGCATCCTACATGTGGTGATTACAGGACAGAGAAACTTCAGACTCTAGCACCATAAAGCTTTTCTGGGTGCAGCTCCACATTTACACAGAGAACACCTGATACTTGACGTAATGGTTGCACTGACCGGGAACAAGAAATGTCCCTACAATGATGTAGCCATGCTGCAAGCAGCCTCTTTAACATTTCAGGAAGCAGCCACATCCTTTCAAAGGTAAATCATGGAATCACAGAATGGTTTGGGTTGGAAGGGAACTTAAAGATCATCTAGTTCCAAGCCCCCTGGCATGGGCAGGGACACCTCTCACTAGACCGCGTTTCTCAAGGCCCTAAACAACACAGCCTTGAACACTTCCAGGGAGGGGGCATCCACAGCTTCCCTGGGCAACCTGTTCCAGTGTCTCACCACCCTCACTGTAAAGAATTTCTCCCTAATATCTAGTCTAAATCTCCCCTCTTGTAGTCTGAAGCCCTTACCCCTCACCCTGTCTCTACAAGCCCTTGTAAAAAGCTCTTCCCCAGCTTTCTTGTAGGCCCCCTTCAGGTACTGGAAGGCTGCTGTAAGGTCTCCGCAGATCCTTCTCTTCTTTAGGCTGAAAAGCTCCATTTCTTGCAGCCTGTCCCCCTAGGGGAGGTGCTCCATCCCTAATCTTCATGACCCTCCTCTGGACCTGCTCTAACAGTTTGATGTCCTTCTTGTGTTGGGGGCTCTAGAATTGTACACAGTACTGCAGGTGGGAGGGAGAATCACCTCCCTCGATCTACTGGCCAGGCTTCTTTTGATGCCCTAAGGATAAACATTTCTTAGTGAGGGCCAAAGGAAAGGGATTCCCTGGGTTAGGAAGGGAATGGGGATGAGCACCAGTGGTGAGGGCAGTGATCTCCTACAGTGTTTGGTATATTTAATTTGTGGGTCTGGACCTGGTGCTAGGATCTCACGTCTCTGAAATACAGTGCATTGAGAAGCAGAAGAACTTCAAAACATGTTTCGAATTATTTAATCTCAAAACTTTAGCAAATGTGGATGCTCTTGGGCATTGAACTGAATCTTTAAGATTGGAGAGGAACACAGGGAGAAAGCAAGAATATAAAAGGTCTTAGGAACAGATAGACTCGTACTGTTTATGTAGGAGAAAAGTGGGGAACAAAACCAGTTATGTACCATCTGAGATCAGTCAGACAGTAATGCTGGAAGTGGGGAACCTTTAGCTGGCCAACCTTGCTTTAGTCCCCAGACATGCGTGACCATGCAAGCGTGACTCTTGGCTTCTGGCTCTGCATGCTGGCCTTGCTTGCTCTCTACTCAAGGTTGAGCACGTGGGTGCAGCCTGAGCTTAGAGGAAGGATAAGAAGGAGGTTGTGGAGGGGGAGGGTAGGATGTGTGTCACCGGTAACAGTGCAGGTGAGCGGTGAGGCAGCTTTAGGTTTTTAAGATGAGTACTCTATGATGGGTAGCAGAAATTACTGGAGGGTAGCTATTCCAAAGGGGACCATCAAACTGCTGCCATCATGGGCTGTGACTTGATATCAGCAAGAGTTTTACTTCTCACCTGGCATCCCGAAGTTGTTATCCAAGGGGTTGAAGAAGAGCAATATCTTCACAGTTCCACATGTTCCACTTTCCACCTCCCAGTTCGTGGCCTTTCTCTGCCAGGCGGGTGTCCCTCTGCCTGTCTGCTGCATTTGTGCTTCAGATGTTGGCAGAGTGTGTTGGCTGGTTCAGGGTCACCAAGCCACAGAGAAATACACTCTGTCGGGTCTGGAGCTATGTGTTCACTTTCATCACATGGATATGCGTCAACGTGTCACTTTAAAGTAGTTCAAGTAAGAGAGATGGGGGAACAGATGAGGAGGAGGGAGGCAGGAAACATACCATAAATCCACAGTGAGAGGGACTCTGAAGTAAGAGAATTACAGCCTCTGGAAAACACATAAAAATCTGCTGTAGAAAGGGCACTATCAATGCATCCTGTCAGTGCAGTTTGCTTTTTATTTCCTAGTGTGCAATATGATATAAAAAACGTTCACCTTTACTAGATGGTCCATGAAAGCCCGTATTTCACATGAGATTTATTTTTTGTATGAATAGACTTGATGTTTCCAGACACTGGTGGGTATCAGTCGCTGTCCTATAAAATGAGGCCACCAGCACCTGTGGTCTCACAGGGACTGTCTCTTCCAAGTACCGTTCCTCACACAAGGGCCACTCCATTGTGTCTACTTTTTGTTTAAGTAAAGCTGAACTGAGGAATGCAGAGATAAGTAAAAAATAATGTCGAAAGATTAGACTGAAATAATTTTCCCGCTGAAAAAAATTCCACTTGTGCAGTCATCAGATGTGTGAGGCTTTCTGCTTTCTCATGCTGCCATTGTTAAATGAGAGAGAAAAATTGCATCCACTCTAGTCTTACAGAGAGTCTTACATACTACAAAGAGTTTCTGTAGACATATGTCCTACTTCAGGGATCTGAAATTCCCTCAGCACCCAGAATATTAAGCAATCTGGGGCTTGTGCTTTTAGATTAGGATTTGAGAGAAAGAAACATCATATCTAACCTAAAAATGACGGGTGAAAGGAAAAATTGACAACACAGCAATCACCAGCGTCGCTGGCAGCCAACTGTATTCTTGGTCAGCTATCCCTGCTTCCTTCTTGTGACTTAACGTGGGGAAAAGGCCTCTCGGCTATGTCTGAAAGACTCAGTGATGCTAATGAACAATGAGAAAGAGGATTTACACTGTGTAACCAGCTTTAATCGTGATGAAAATTAATTTCTCTACAGAAGTGTAAGAGATGGGACACCTCAGCCTGAGAGGGGGTCTTCCTGACAGCCTGTGTGCTCCTCACTGCACCTCCTTGCTTGGCTCCTTGGCCACACTGCATGATAGTGAGGATGCATACAAGTAATTTTGGTGGCAGTTGAGTGAGCTAGGGTTGAATCTACCTGTCTCTGATTTGCTGCATCTGCAAGGTATTCTTACAGACCTAAGTGTTACACCGTCGGGATATTGAGAAGGAAGAGCCCATTGCACTTGGGCTTCCCTGTGGGGACCCGCCAACCAGACAAGCACACTGCGTCCTTCTCTCAGCCACCCATCTTACCTTACTCTTCTCCTCCTAGCACAGTTTGAAAGCTATTGCTGATGAGACTGCATTTTCATTTCTTCAGTTTCATTGCTAGCTTATGTGTAACGTATTAGTAGTCTAAAATGGAGAGGAGAGAAACAGAGAGGAAGCGTAACGGGCAAAGTAAACATCTTCAGGGAAGCAGAGACTGCACAGAGAAATGCTCACTCACCCTTTTGAACCAGGAATTTAATGTGTTCTGCTTTGCATGACAGTCCTGTTTACAGCGCTGCTCTTTCAGGATTTGCCAGGATCCATGGAGGCTGGAGACCACTGTGAGTCAGGCTCCCAGGCACACATCCTTCATCATGCCCAGCCATGTAGGACCTGCTTTTAGCTCTGAGAAATTAGAATAGTATAGACCCATTTCTCTCCAGATGGGCAGGCTGCTCTGTATTGAGACTTTGGCCATCATTCCCCTGGTGATGGGATATTAGAAGAAGCTGTTCTCTGCATGCTGCCCACAGTCCCCTGCTTCTGCAGGGAGAGCTGCTGAGGTTCCAGCCTGAGAAGGTGTGGTTGCAGTCTGGAAATGGGCAGGGATACCTAATATGTGTCTTCAAGGTCTTCTCGGCTTCCTCTCACCCTATACATACACTCAAAGCAACAAGAGTCTTTCCAAACTGTTGCTCAGTCATAGCTAGGAAATGAAGCTGAACAGTGAAAAAAACACAGACTCCTCATTGCTAACCAGAAATGCAGCCCGACTGCTTTCTAGGTTGGATGGGACCCTGATTCTCCAAATGTGAAAGAGCTGTCAGAGGCTCAAGGTGGCTTGTGACTAATGTGTCTGTAGGCTAAAGCTGACTCTGCTGTTCCTGTTCCTGGATCTGCTGAATGAACTATAGGGCTTGGTGCTACACGGCTGCTGCATGACAGCTACTCGAAAGAGAAGAAAGAAGGAGCATGGTATTATTTATTTGCCTGTTACTCAGGAAAGTGGATAGTGACCATCAGCGGAGTGATCAGGTACAGTGTGGGGTGCTGTTGTGGAGCTACGTGTTCATGGCCTTATCCAGATTCACTCTGCATTTCCTTCTCCTTGGTGTACTTTCCTTGGCTCTGCACACAGAGCTGTGCTTGCAGAGAAGTGCCGTAGCCTGCAAAGCAGCAGAATAATCCCAGCTGCTCTGCATTGAGGCTTAAAGCCACTTACTCCTTGGACGAAACTAGAACCATCCTAAGGTGTTGCTCCGAACCCTCCTGCCTGCCACCAGCACCAACAGGAGTGCTGCAATATTGAGGAGACCCCATTTCTTGGTGCATTAGAGCTGGAGGCTGGAAAAACAGCAGCAACACTTCTAAAAATTATCTTTGCCTTAAGCTGGAGGCAGAGACCATCATTTGCCTATTTTCTAGTTCCTTTAACCTCTTAATGTTACAGTGGCTACAGAAGTGCATCTCCTTTGGTGCTTTCTGGACAAGCTGTGCTCCCTCTATGGGAGAGAAACAGGGGCTCTTGCATGCAGCCAGCCTTTCCCCTGCATGTTAAAAGCTGCTTAGCCGAAGTTTCACACTGATTTTGTTTCTTCAGTTTTGGTGATCTGATTGTCAAAGTGGCAGGAAGTTGCTTCAGGGAGGAGCTTCCTCTGAGTCTAGTGTATGGAGGCCATGGGGGCTGTGACTTGACCTGGGCAGCCTGGTCCTCCTGGCTGTGGTCTGGGAGGGCAGAAATTAGCCTCGGGCCTTCAGGTGTGAGCGGGTTGTGGGTCTGTGAATGGAGAGGCCCAATGCTGATAGCTGGAGTGGAAAGCACAGCCTCGGAGGATGAACATGGCTGAGAGATGAAGGTTTCAGCCTGGTGAAAGAGCTGTGGAAGTCATGCATGGGAAGAGAGAGTGGTCTTGTGCCGTGATCACAGTGTCTGCACTGCCTCGGGGGACACAGTCACAGCAGCCGCTCCGGGGCCCTCCAGCTCAATGAGCAGCCTTGACAAGTCCCCTGTGGTGCCGCTGGCTGGGGGTTTGGTGAACACAAACCACACAGGGAAGAAAAAAACCCCAACCCTTATTTTTTAAACAAGTGCAGAAATTTGTGTCTCCATTACTGGCCTCATCTCCAAATCCAGCTGCCCCAAGGCACCATGCATTTTTTGGTCCTACAAACTAAATGGCGTATGTGGATGGCCTTACGTATGCACGCCCGGTCTGTGGCTCCAGTGCTAGAGGATCTGTGGGCAGAAAAGGAAGGGTTAAGCTGTGTAGCTCCAGCCATGCTTCCTCCATAGGGATGGGCTGCCAGGGGGCAGGAGGAGTTGGGGGGGCTGTTCCCATGTGGGGCTGGAGCAGCTGTAGCTGAGGGTCCCACTGAGGGTCCCGCGGGGCTGCAGGGGTTTACCTACCCCAGCCCCCAGCCCCTTGGCATGCAGCCCAGTCCCAAGAAATATAAACCAAAGAAGCATAAACAGATGATCACATGAAAAATATATCATGATTAGCCAGATAGATCCCAAATGTTTGTTCTGTAAACTGCAGCAGGCAGCGCAAAGTGTTCGCTGCAGCTGCAGTTTCTCATCTTATTTGTGTAAGTGTGCCATTAAGCTTAGACATGGGCAAAATAATCTTTCCTTGATTCTCACTTAAGAAGCTGCTTTAAAGATATATTATATCAGTGTTTGATTCGACCCTTTTGTGACTGGTATTATACCGTAAACTGATTCGCACTTAATAGAAAATCTTTGTGCATTTTTTCTCCTGGGTTACTTCCTTTTCCCTCTGAAGCCAGCAAAGTGGTTTGTTTTTGTGAATGAAAGCTGGATGCCTTTAGCAAGATGGCATTAACAGTGACCTCTGCTCATGCATTGAATTCCTGCCCAGTGGGAGGTGAGGTTGGAGGAAAGGGTTAGTTCATTGATGGTCAGAACCTGCTGAGCACAGGGCTGTTAACCTGCCTGGAAAGGGAACTGCTCAGAGGGCTTTTCCCTTTCTTGGATTAGCCCAATGAAGCCATCCTTCTCTCCCTTTAGTTTTAACCATCTGCTGGAAAGATGGCTCTCATTCATCTCAGCTTGGTAGAGATTTTTTTTTTATTATATAAAATGGCAATGAATTGGGGGGGGCAAGGGGGATATGCCCTTGAATTTTCCACTTGTATCAGAGAAGACTATCTGAATTTCACAGCATTAAGCATTTAGCAAGGACAATGCAAAGAAATCAAAACCAAACTGCTTCAGCCATTTCCCAAGAAATTCAGCATGTTTTATGCTCTTGGGATTTTAAAATGCATCCTGGAGGAGGGATAATCTGGAGAAGAAAAATTTTGTGAAACTCATTGCCAACAACATATTCCGACAGCTCGTGCAGGAGAGCAGTTCTGAGGGACATGAGTCAATAATTTATGGTGCTACTTGACCCTGAAAAGGTAAAAATAGAAACTTTTTATTTGATAGTTTTATCTTCTGAATATGGTGATAAAACCTGTGGTCTGCTCTTCTAGAGCTGGAGAGCACCCAGAGTGCAAGTCAAAACCCAGAAGGTTCTCACAGCACAACTGGAAAACATGCTGTAGGTTTTTCTCTCCTTTCTATCTTAGTCCTTCAGAGCCAAGGCAGCATTTGGAAAATCTGCTGCTCATTTTTATGCCATCAACAGATTCATTAACTAATTGTCCTTCTTCTCCTCGTTTTTCACCTGCTGCTTTGGCTACCAAGTTGCTTCAGCTGCAGGTGGAGGAGTGGCTGTACTGAAAGCAGAGCAGGATGTCCGTAGTCCAAGTCGAACTGTAGCCATAGCAATTAGAAACACAACATCTTATTTTAGCTCTCCCAACAGTGTCAATCACGAATAAATCCATTGAAGTCAGTGGAATTGCACCAGCACAAGGCTGGTTTCTTTGAGATTAGGCTCTAACTTTGGTGTCTGTTTTATTGTAAACTGAGCAGATAGAAGCCACTGGGAGATCATTATATCGGAACTCAGCAATTTTCATTTCCACTTGTTTTTTTGAGTAAAACCATACCTTGTTATGCTTGCCAGAGTCTGCAAGGACTAGTTTTAACTACTCTCACCAGCTAAGGCAACACTTCTTCTCTATAAGTTGAGCACGTTGAATAAAGCTTATCGATGTAGTTGTTTCTTTTTCTTTTAATTCACCTCCTGACCTTTTAAAATTACTTTACTCAACAAAGGACAATAGGGCCAATCCAACTCCCATTAAAGTCAGCAGGGGTCTTTTCATTGACTTCAGCTGAAGTTGGGCTGGGCCCAATAAGACTAACTTAAAGAGTAAAAAATAGCAACTCATATAGAGCTTTATCTTGCCCCCTGTGGCTTGATAACTGACCTCCCATCATGTTCACTGGAACAGGATTGGGCAAATAAATCCAAGTAAAACTATTATGGGCCTAATCCCATAACCCAAAGCTTATGAAGTATTTGCATTTCCTCTTTTTAATCACACAGGAATATTTGAGAAGTATTCATGACTTCATGGATGGGGAAATGCTTCCAGCTGAACAGATTGGATTCATCTTTTGGGTTGCTTTTTGCCCCGGAGTTTTCCATTTTTAAAATAGGAAGATGACAGAGGTAAGGGGCTCAAGGATGACCTCATACACCTCCTTCACTCTTTGGATTTTCTGCTCCATCTTCCCGCACAAACACCATCCTGCTCTTTTGCAAGCACATTGCCAGGTCACCTCAGCTCCCATCCTCTGCACTATTCGCTCCCGCAGAGGAAAGTGCTGCTGGTCTCCTCTACCTGCTTGTCCTAAAGTGAGCAGAACAGTGCCTGGAGGGGTTCAGCTCGGGGAGGGTGATGAAGTGGTTGCCTGTTGGTCTGATGGGAGGAGGTAGGCTGTATTTTGTTCTTTGTTACACCTTCAGCCTGAGATACTAAACATTCATTTTCTAAACAATGCTTAAAATATACCCTAACATGAGGAAAAGTTCCACCAACTACAAAAACTCTGAGTCTGTTTTATGATGTGGGTTTTCCAATGGCTCTGGGCATGACACAAAGCTGATGTTTTTCTCTTTATTGTTGTTTATATCATGGTCTTTTCCCCTTTCTTTCTAACTGCCTTCCAAAAAATCCACCTGGAAGACTCCATCTCTAGCACACTGAATTGTTTCACCACCAAGAGAAGAAAGGTCATTTGGCAGATCTTTGAATTGCTGTTAAAATTACCACCTACTGTAGATGCTTGTATGTTTTTATGCCAGAGACCCTAGATCACAAATTTTCTTTAGGTTAAAAATAAATCCACTGGATGACATCTGTGGAGAACCTTTTCCAACGTCAGAAAACTACCTCACCATCAGAATAATTTGTAGCAGCCACCCAGGGAAAGGTGGGCTTGATGCCATGCTGCAAGACAGGATGCAGCACCACTGCAAAGCAGCAGATGCTGTTCTTCCCTCACCCCCATGTCATGAACCCTTCTTCTTTTTCAGCAGTATCTAAATTTTCCCAGTCCTTTAAATACAAATATATATTATGTTGGGAAGAACTCTCAGATATCCTCGGCTTCTCCCTCTGCGAGGAGGGAGAGTCCCCTCACTCCTGACGCCATCGGCCGTGATATTCTCTGCGCTTGCCCAAATGTGCTGCAGCATCAACATCAGTCACTTCAAAGAGCTCTTTCATGTACCACATATTTTTTTATCCAGAGAGGCTAAGCAAAAGGCAGATCTGGCTGAAGCTGGCTTTCTTCATCTCACCACTTGTGTGGCCCCTTAGAAAGGTCTCAGAAGAGTGAGCAAACTTTCAATGTGCTTTCAGCGAGCAGGTGTAAGATACAAAGCTTTTTCTGTCACCTGTTGTTAGCAGTGCAAGGTGATTAATGGCTTTGTGTTGCTCTGGGGTGTGTAGGTCTTACTAACTGAAGGATTCCTCCCCTGTCTGCACTACAGAAAACTCCTATTCTCTGGGTGAGATAGTGCATGGAGATGGGCAGTTTCTGTTCCTCTCTGCTGAGGCTTCTGTTCGTGTCTCAGGAGAGAGCCTACCAATTGTACTGGAACAGGACATGCGACAGCAGGATGGAGAGTACATCCAACTTCACAGCTGCCCAACCTAACCACTGCAGAAATGTGGACTGCCCCTCATGGTGCCCACCTCTCTGCAAGTAGCTGGGTTCATATCAAACATCATCGTGTGAGATTTGATTAAAAATAATAGCTAACTTTTTGAGGGAATCCTGTGATAAATTCATGAGACCTGATGATGTTGCTTAGCTTTCAAGTGCAACCTAAAGCAATGTCTGTTCTTAATGAGTTATGTAGATGCAAATATTCTGGCAAATTCCCTGCTCTTGGATCTCTGTAGGGAGAGACAAGCCAGATACTGCACTCTACTGTTAACCTGAAGCCAGAAGAGAAGGCAAGGCACATACCAGATTTACTGCATATGCCTTCATTGGCCAAAACAGACAAACCAGCCTGTTCAATGTAGCAACCATGGTTTCATCTGGGTTTGCAGCCAAATGAGAATGGTGAAGCATATGGCAGGAGGTTATATGTTGCACTCTTGATTCCTATTACAAGGTTTGGAGGGTTTTGTTTGTATGCTCAAAGAATAGCGGCCAAGTCTTTTCATGGTCATAATTACTTGGGTACAACTATAAAGAAAGTTTTTCTCATCTAGAAAGCATAACCAGTCACTTATAAAAGACTTTTGGGATAGTGTTTTTCCATTTCTCTGTTATTTGAATATTAAGTGGCAAGTAGAAACTGATTCCCTAGAGGATATAATACTTTCTCCTTCCACAGACTGTTGTGTACCTACCAAAAGACATTGATTTCCTTTGGATCCAGAGATACCGCCATTTTTCTGATTGATTGAATGTGACTGCATATTTGCAAAATGCACAGAGGTGGGACAACCACAAATGTATAATTAATAAATTGTTCTGGCCATATTTATTACAGAAGTTACCTGAGCCGTGGCTGGAAAATGCATCCATTCTGGTTTAGGACAAGTTCATGCCAACATGTGGTATATTTTCATTAAGCTACATGATATGAATGTTTTTAAGAATCACTTGTGTTCTTCCAGTCTTCCTGCCAGAAGTGTTGCCCAAATCCATTCCCTATTTAATCATGAAGGAATGCTGTTCAAAAGATTTGGGGTCAGAAGTGTTCAATAAATCAATCCAGATACACTCCTAATGAGTGGTGAATTAAACAGCATTTGTTTTAAGATCAGAGGTCCGCTTGGGAGATTATTTTTTATTGCAAGCAGAATTGCTCACTTGCAGGTATCAAGAAGCTGGGAGTTAAGGCCTGTTAGAAAGCTCCACAAAAGAATCTGTATCTTCGTTACTGAAAGCATGTGATTATGTCCAGACAACAATGAGAAATAGGTGAGACTCGTGTCCTCGACTGCAATACCCAGTTTTCTGAATTAAGGAGAAAGAAAAATTTTGTAACTTCAGCTAAGATGAAGTTATTCTGCATTTATATCTTGCAGATGGTGACAAAGAGATCCATAACAAGGAATGTGGAGAAAATATCTGAGGTGGAAAGGAGATGTTTGGAGTCCACAATGGCCAGCAGGAATGGCAGATCACTGTGACTACCCAGAGCAGAGTGATGGGTCTGGTGGATGAGACCGTCCTCTGCAGGGAAGGAGGGAAGGAGGGAAGGAAAGAAGGAAGAAAGGAAGGGAGGAAGGGGAAGCCAGGGCTTTTTGACACCTTCTCTGAGCAGGCTAGCAGGCTCATTGCACATGGAGTTAGCAAGTGGATGTAAAATCTCCTCACACAGCTTAAGTAGCATTGTTCATCTACTTTACAGAGAAACAAGTGAGAGTCCCCAAAGATGCAGGAGAGGAACAGGTCCCACACCGATAGCTAGGGAGCCACACTCCATGCCAGGAGAAATTAAGAAACTTGTGCATGCAGAAGGACTTGACCATACATCATCCTTCTATATTATCAGGAAAAGTGTAGCCAAATCCTTCTGGTGTCAAGGGAAACACAGATCCTTTTCTGTTTGCACATTATTATGTTTTTGTCACACATGGCTCGTTGCAGTTTCATTTAGTTCTAGTTTAAATAGATAGGCTGACATTCCCTTTCCTGTCCACAGTTCCACATTTGGACAGAAATCCCCCACAACACAGTAGTGTAGAACACATTCATGGGGAGTAGGGGGCGATGGGGGGACGACACAGGGATGAGACAAATTCCAGGTAAGGATGTGGGTGCAAAATTTGAAATATCCTCATAAGCAACAAGGGCTTTGAAATGATGGTTACCACAGAATGTTCAGCAACTCATGCCCTGGGATGGAATTATTAACTTTTTAAAAGGGTTGTTGTTTTGTGGTTGTTTGTTTTTTTTTTTTAAATGAGTTAAGGCTAGTGTGGGTCAAATCTTGGCAACTTCTTTCTTGTGGGAAATCCTGACATTTCCAGACAGTTTTCATTCTGGGTTGGAATAAAGCCTAAAAAAGTTTCACCTTTCCTGTGAAAATGAAATTCTGAAAATATTTTGTTCTGGGAAGCTTAAAACATTGGTTTTCACTTTTTGGGAAACCAAATGGAGCAGACAAATGCTCACCATGGGGGTGTTGGGGGGTGGGTGTCTTCTCAGATGGCTACCAAGTCTGAAGTGCAACTGTGTCAGAGGCGACTCCGCAGCATCCCCTGGACTGCTCCTATGATGCATGGTGCATAGAACCCCCTCAGTCTTGTTCTTTCTTGGCCCTCCAGACCTGCCGTGTGCCCTACTGTGCAGCAGAGTCTAGGAGCTGCAACTCATCACCCAGAGCTGTGCAGCCCATCAGATGCTGCCAGGGGACACTGAACCTACAAGACTTCCAAGAAAGCTTCAGTCTGGGGCTGACAGAAGTTTCCAGACCAAAAGATATTTTCATAAAACATACTGGTTTTGACATATCCCTATTAATCAACTACCAATTCCTGACTAGTTAGGAACGATGTTGGTTTGGTGGTCAGTGAAGCACATTATGGATCTTGGACACTAGTAGTGGTTCTCATACCAGCCACCAGTGGGAGGAGAGAGAAAGATCAAAGAGACTAACCTGTGCTAGAAGTAAGAATGGGCTTCAAAAGCTCTGAGGTGACCCTTTGGATATATATGAGCCCAGGGAATGTCACTGATGGAAGTATGAGTGTGCAGCTTGCATGGTACAGGAGAAGGGCTGACCATCTAAAACATGGTCTGGGGCAGCCACGTTAGTGTTTAGGTTATTTATGTTGGTTAGGCATCTACATCTTTTCACTGTTTTAGATCTCATCTCTTTTTGAAAATGGGATTTGGACTCGTAAATTATCTGGGCACTTTTAATAGTTTTATCTCAAATTAATACCTCTTGCAAGAGTATCTTCAGTATTTGCACATTCCCTGTTTTACAGTGGGTATTATTTATCCCCCCATATGTCAGTTCACAAGGACAGACCATTCAAGAAAAAGACATGGCTTATTATATAGCAGTGATGGATGGTTTCTTTATAGAAAACACTTGCCTGTGAGAGAACAACTGTTGTATATTAAATATATTCCATCTATTGTGCGTAGAGTTCATACCTGTCATTGAAGTAAAAATCTGAAGAGAGAGGCAAAGAGCAAGCAAGCTTATGAAATGACTTGAGATGGCCACATAAATACCAAAAAACCGCACCGTGATCTTTGTTATTACATCGAGCACCCATGGAAGTCATCATGATGTGGTGCTTGGGGAACTTGGCCAATGGGTTGGTGTGCCTGGAACTTTTTGTTCCTGCCTCATGTGCCTGGGACTTTCTGTTCCTGTCCTGAAGAAGAAGGATGAAAACTCTGTGTATTGTGGAGTTAGTTACTCATAAAGCATTAATAGCTGGAGAGGTACCAAATCATTATTGTTTTTTCTGGAAAGGGTATTAGGTGTTATTCAACAAGATAAGATTTTCTTTCCATGTGTCCATACCATCTCAATATTGGAAGATAAAACACATACCTAGGGGATTACAGACCCAGAAAACACCTTTTCCAGGAAAATGAGCTGAGTGAATCACTTCAGACAAAAACGTGTTGAAATGTTAAACAAGCGCTCTCTTGATTTAATGTTCTTGTTAATTAGAAAAAAAAGCTCTATGAAAATGGAGACAAGTTAAGACTGATGCTGTTTTATGGAACTAGATTTTTCAAGGGAAAAAATGAAACTAGGTGCATGACCTCAAACTATTATGAAAAAAAAAAAAGTAGAAAATATTTTAGGAAAATAATTGGTCCTGTATTATTTTCCAGTGACTGAACAGTCAGAATTGTCATAGCCTCATGGTTTCTGCTACAGGCCAGCTAACAAAGATACGGCTTAGCAGACCTCCAGCTAGCAGAGTTGTTGTCAAACTTGGGACCAGTCAGGTTTTGTCTGGACAGGTCCTGAACCTCAGAGGTGGCACAGCTTCGCCATACCTTCAAAATGAGACTCGCCTCAATGTGGAGATATCCTAGAGATCCTCCACAGCATGGGAGCCGTTAGCTTACAATGCAGGTGAGCTTGGATGATCATATAGGATCCGTGCAGTGTCCCTCATTTAGCCTTTAAAATTTATTATTAGGGTCCTTCACGTGTCAATTCTGTTTCCTGAATTCAGTGCACCCAGGAGGTGGGGGGGAGTGGGAGGATTCTCTGTTTCTTTCCCTTCTCCCATGGGCTCTCTGCATGCATATGTGTGTGTGTGTGTATTCACACGCATATGTACAAACTGGGGGCTGGGAGCCTTAAAAGGGCAAGAGCTGGTGACTGTTGACAGGACTGGGAGAAGAATAGCTGAGCTTTCTGCAGAAAGAGCCCCAGACAGATCCCTGACAGTGGTGAATGAGCACGAGGAGCCAACTGCACCAGCTGGCATTTCTTTACCAGTTACAACCAAATTTGGGAATTCTTTTTGTAAAAACTCTTTGCATTTAGAAGTTGAGAGAAATGGGGTGCATGTGTCCCAGGAGACCCAGCAGCCAGCAGAGATAGGAAAAAAAGCAAGATTTGGGCTCAGAGAGCATGAAGAAAGGGGCAGAGTTTCTGGGAAGGAATATCTAGCCATCCAGATATGTCTTTAAGAGACACTGTCATGTTTCTGCTCCTTATTTAAAAGAGCTGGAGTACTTTGGGGATTTTTGCACAATGAGGGAGTGGTGGAGAAGTGATGGAGAAGAAGAAGACTGATGGCACAAGTATCTGGC
>WEIS01036181.1:4522-20601 GCA_013389965.1 Todus mexicanus
TGGGCGCAGCCGTTTCGGGAGGTGCCAGCACCCTGAGGGATGGGGATGCCCTTGAGGTTCCCAAAACTCAGCAGCAGCAGCAGCAGCAAGGATCGATCGCTGGGGGTAGACACCTCCCCCGGGGGAATGTGACGAGTGGCAATTAATTAGCTGGGGATAATGGGGAAGGATGGGACCTGTGGTGCTGCTGGTGAGATTAGGAGGGAGAGGAGGTCAGAGGGGTGCTGCAAACTGGACGCTGTGGTGGGGGACAATCCTGCTGTGGGTCGTGGAGGAGTAATATTAGAGTCTACAGCACCATGAGGGTCCTGAGAGGCTGCCCTGGATGCTGGGGATTTGCTTCTCTGATGTGGGATATGGGACTCAGGCATGGCCATCCCACCATGTGCACCCCAGGGCTGTGCCAGGATGGACCCATCCCCAGCGGGCAGCGAGTGGCTGCTGGGGAACAGCCTCTCCAGGCGCCGAGGGAGGATAACGTCACATTTCCCCAGATCAATGAAGATTTTGGTTTGTGAGTTATTAGCCCAGTGTCATAAACTATCTCAAAACCACAAAAGTAAAATAATAAATCTCCCTGTTTACCTCCTGTCCGTTGTTTTTCAGTACCAGAGTCCCTCCAGGCATCTGTTCGATATTGCGTCGGCCAAGCGTGATCACAAATCACAGAGACGAAGCCGGGTTTTGGGGAATATTCGTCAGGCTTTGCTGGTTTCCAGCACTTGGTGGTGTGTGGGGAAGCTCCCGTGGGCTCGCCGGGCACCACAAGCAAGTGCCAACCTTGTAGCTCTGGGGGATGTGTCCCTGTCCCACGTGGGCCCCATGGAACATTTTGGGCACCTCTCTCCCCCACCTTGCTGTCCCTCCACCCTCTGCAATTTTGCCACTGCAGAAATCCAGTTCTCCCAGTCAGACCATTGCATTCTGTAACCCCACGGCGAGCCCCCTGTGTGGGAAGAACGCTTCAGCCTTCGTTAAATACTAAAGGGCAGCTGGGGCTGGTGAGCAGCGGGCACCTGAATCCCAAGCTGTGGCTCTTCTGCAATGCCAGGGGGACAGGCGCCAGCTCTCCCCAGAGCTCCCACTGCTCCCAGTACATCACTCCTGAGTGCAAACCCAGAGGCACTGGGGTTCCGTGGGGCACCCATGCTGTGCCTCCCTCACTCTCATCCTGTACCTAGTGCCCTGGGAAACCTAGAGGTGTTGGGGTGTCTCCTGTCCTCCCCAGCCCCTCCTGCCAGCCACAGGTTTCCTTTTAAAAGATGCTTCTGGTCGCTTTTCCCAGTATTTTTGTTTCCTGGCCACGGCCGCTGCATCCTCCCTCACCATTAACTGCCTGCGTTGGGTTGCTCCGTGGTTTTCCCCTATCCCAGCGGTCTGCCCCGGCCTTACCCACCAGAAGAAACCTCTCAAAGCAGAAAAAAAAAAGACCAGTAAAGGCTATTTTAGGCAGGCCCATGGCCGGCAGGTTCCCCTCCGCAGCACCGGGAGCCAGATCCAGAGAAAACTTCCAGCTGCGAAGAGAAACCTGCCTGGCCACAGCCAAGGGCTGGGAGGACAAGGCGGATTGCAGAGGTGGGATCTGGCCCTGGAATCCTGCACGGCTCCAGGGAGGGGATGCTGGCAACCCAGCCTGCATTTCGGGCATGAAGCAATTAGAGTTGGGGTTTGATGGCTTTAATTGGAGGAGTTCAAAGAGGAGAGATGAGGCCACAGCGTCTCTTTTCCAGGAAGGGGTGAGAAGCGCTTTGCTGCCCACCGCGTATCGGGGTACGTCACGTCACGGGCATCTCTGCGCGGCGTGTCTGCTAGCGAGGGAAGGAGCCGGGGTGCAGAGGACACCCCGAGCATCGCAGCCCCTTGAACCCCTCACCCGGCCTCTCTCTTTGCAAAGCAGCGCTGGGAAACGTGTCGCTTCCCGTCTCGACACCTGGATTTCAGGAACCCCCACGCTGTTCAAAGCCAGAGAGAGGAGGAAGCTGGCCCCTTCCCTGACCGTGGGGAGCCAGAGCGGGGTCCTGCTCCCTCCGTGCCCCGTGAAGCCGCAGGATTTGGGTTCACAGGGGCTGGGAAACCAAAAGGAGGTGAGCAGGGAGCGTTTTGGGGATGCAAAGCTGAGCTCCCTGCTCTCCCCAGGCTCTCTTGGGATGCTCCCCAGCCAGGCTGGTGTCTGACTCATCATAGCAAAGCCCCGCTACCACGCGAGGCTTGGGGTTTTTTTGTGGTGGTGGAGTTGGATTCTGCTGGGCTGTAAACAGGTGCAGCTTCTTAGGTTTCTTCGGAGGCCTGACTTTGGCCCCTAAAGTGTTAAGTGAGTGCTAAGCCCTATAAAATTACCCTTTCAGCTACTATTTCTGCACAAAAGGCTTTCGGCGACAAGATACGCCAAAGCATCTGATGAAGTAATACGTCTATTCTCATTTGTGACATTTATTATTAACAGGGGAAAGAAGAGAAAAAAAAAAAGAAAAGAAACAAACCCAACAAAAACCCAACAACAACACAACCCCCCCCCAGCCAGCCAGAAAGAACTCTTAATTGAAGGACTATTGTGCCGTGGTAACTGCTATTAAATTAATCTGCTGCATTCCTTTCCACCCACACACTTTAAAACTTCCTGGTTATAATTAGAACCATTTAAAACCAATTTGACACTCCTTGGCTGATGCAGTTCAGCTGCTTAATATGGTGAAACTTTGGTGAAAGGAGCAGAGAGGGGCTGCGAGCAAGCTGGGCTCGCTCAGCTCTCGCGGCCGATCAAACCCGGGAGCTGAGGCTCGTGTCACGGGGATGTTGAGTCCCGTGGGGAGATGCAAGCTCAGGTCTGCTCCCCTCCAGCTCTGTAAGTTCCCCCCGACCCGTGGCCTGTCTCAGTCCTCTGAGCTCATCCCTTGGGAGATGCTCCCATGAGAGATTGCCGGAGGATCCTTCACCCGGTGACACCCGTGGGTGCGGGGAGGGCTCCCTGATGCTGGTCCTTGCTTGGGGTGGGGTGTGTGAAAAATCCTTCCCCCTGTATTTGAGGCAGCTCGAGCGGTCGCCTCCTCCTCTGTGCAAGGTGACAAATGAGTCCGAAAGATGCACCGATGCAAAAGCGTTGGGATGTTCGCATGAGGTTAAAAGGCATCTAACTGCAGGAGGGAAAGGTGATTTCTTGCCGATGGGAGACCGTAGGTGGGTGCAGATGCCGTGCACCTCTGCGCCAGAGCTCTGCCGGCCTTGGAACCTCTGCTGGGGTGAGGAAACCCTCAGAGGGTGCTAGTCCAGGCTTGGATTTGGGAAGGGCTCTCTGGCTGTGTGGGAGCTGGAGTGTAGCTGTCTGCTGGGAGAACAAACAGAGAAACCACCAGGCCTGGCTGAGAACTGGTGCTGAGCCCCAGCGGGTGTCACTTCTGCAAATCTGTTCCTGCTCGGCCGCCTTTATCTGTCATTCTCGTAACCACCTGGGTGGCATTTCGATGCTATCTGCGGGGCCGCGCGCTGCTCTCCGGCACATCCCCGACCACCTCAAGGCGAAGCCAGTTCCTCTAACCAGCCCTGGAAGATCCCGTTAGTCACGGTATCTTTACTGTCACCTTCTGTTTCCTTCTCCATTTGGCTTTCAGTTTTGCGACATGTGTTAACCAGGACTGTGTGCCGGATCCAGAGCCGGCCCCGCAGCTTCCTCACCCGCCGCTGGGACGATTTCCTCCTGGCGCCCACCTTGAGCCCGTCCACTCGGCGGCCAGGGGGATGATGGCTTTAACTCTGAGGGTTTTTTGGGGGAAAACGTGGTAGTTTGTGCCCTACACCCTCCGTTCCACACGTTTTTCCCTTTGGGGAAGGTCCACGATGAAAATCTTGATGGCTCGAGCTTTGTCCCTGCAGCTCAGCTTTAGGTTCCTGCTCGGTTCTTGGGGCTGTGGCTTTTTGGATGCTCCACGTGCAGAAATTTGGGCTGCCGTGGTCCCAGCAGCTCCTCAGCGCTCACCCTCTTAGCACAAACCAGTAACAGCTCCTGGCCCTGCTCGGTGCTGCTGCTGCCAGCTCTCCCCTGCACCCTGTGCAGCTCCAAGAACATATTTAGCCATCCTGACCAGCGCTATTTGCCCTCTTCTTGGGGCCAGACCCTCTCCTTTGCACACCAGCGCCTTCCCTGCTCTTTGACCTCACTCCTCTCCCTCTTGCTGATGTTTTACACCTCTCCTAGACGCCCTTAATCACCTTTAGCTCATCCTCATCACCCTCCCTTGTGCTGCCCCGGCCAGGGCTCAGCGCAGTGGCATGAGGTGGCAACGTGCTCTTGTGCCCCATCCAAGCGAGATCCAGAGTGGATCTGCCAGGAATAGAAGCAGATTTTTTTGGAAATGTGGATTGTTTTTTTTCCCCCCTAGGCAGCCCCTCACTATAGGGCAGGGACCCCCAGTTAGGGCTGGGGAGCCAGAGCCAACGGGTTGTCTCTGCAGGGCTGGAGCGTGACGGGCTGGCTGGGGCTGGCGTCACCGCGTGTGCGGATTGAGAGGGTTGTTTTTTTTTCATAAACAAACTCCGATTTCATAGATTTTGAATTTCTTCCCTCCTTCTGTCCTCCCCCTTCTTCCGCTCTGGAGCACGATCAAGCCCCAAAGAGCAGAGGTTATTTATGCATTTGTCTAATCTGCGTTGGTTGAGTTTGGGTTGGGTTGTTTTGTGTTGGATTGTTGGTTTGTTTTCTGTTTGGTTTTGTTTTATTTTTTTTTTCTTCTTGCTACTTCGTGATTTTTTCCCTACTTTGGAAGCGCGACGGAGTGGCCAAAGGAAAAACAAAACAAGGATATTTCTGCTACCCTGTAACTTTGCAAAAATGCTGCGTGCCTGCGCTGGTGCGCGGCGGGGGGCGTAACGAGAACCAGGGGCTGTGAGCTCCGGCCAGACGGAGTAAAATTAGCCGAGGAGGCGGGAGAAGGGGAAACGTCTTCATCCTGGGAAACCTCCGGAGCCCAGATGGCTTCGTACGGAGTGAGCGGGATGCGGACTGCGCTTGCCTCTCGCAGCGGGGCCGAGCCCAGCCCGGGCGTGATCTACGACTCCCCTCTGAGCGTTTAGCTCTGCTCGTTACGGCCTCGCCATCCGTCTCCCTTTGCCAGCTCTCCTCCCTTCAAACCCAAGCTGGGGCTGGGTGTTCTTCTGCTTCCCTCCGAGCCGTGGTGTTTCCCTGGCTGCTCCCTCGAACTGGGCAGCTCAGTCCTTCCTTGGTGGCTTCACAGAGCTCCTGGAAGGAGCCGTACACCCGCAACCACCTCTCCCGGACCCCCATCCTCCCCGGACTGAGGGGAGCCCATGTAGGGGAGCAGGGACACCGAGTCCTCCCTGGGGCAGATATTTCACTTGTTTACAAGCAGCGTCTTGGCAGGAGGCGTCAGCTCGGCGTGGCGGCTCTGCCAGCGTTTGTCACCCTGCTTGTGCCCACAGCTCTGCGGTGCCATCGGCGGTGGCCGTCCCCACGGGTCCCCGCAGGCTTGAGCAAGAGGCGAGCAGGGGTTTGTCCGTGTAACACATCCGTGCCTGTAACACATCCTGATGCAACTTGGATTTGGGTCTTCAGGAAAAAAATAATCCAAGCTTTTTATTTTTAGGCGTAGAAGTCCCTCCGAATCCCCGACATGGGGCTGTGCCGGTCCCTGACACCCATATGTGGCTCTTGCTGGGGGTTCTCTGAGTGTTTCTGAGAAGCATCATGGGCTGCACTGTTATTTTTATATATATATATATAAAAAAATATCCCCTGAAATAAATGTAGAGATTGGGACGTGGACAAGCACGATTAGGGAATTAATGCTGCCAGATCAGAGGTCTGGGCACAGGGCTCTACTGGAACTGATTTAGGCATCACGGAGGGTAATTAAATAGGATAAAAAGCCTGTGCTTGTTAGCAAGGGGTAATTAAGATACACGGGGGCCTGGGTGGCACCGCGGTGCTGAGGGTGCCGGGGTGGCGCTGGGAGCGGCGCGGGCGTAGCGCAGCACTTGCTTCCTTCCTGGGAATGGAAAAGAGGGATCGCTCACAATCAAGGGAGACAAAACGAGCCTGTTCAGGAGCTGATTCGATCTGACATGGTCTTGTGAGCTCTCCGAGTGGTGTTTACTGCTAAAGATATGGCAAAGAAAATAAATCTGCGGGGCATGACAGCTTGCTTTAATTAATAACATAACCCAGCGCCTGGCTGAGCGGGATGGGAGGGTTTCGGTGCTGGAGGTACCGGTGATGGGGTGGCAGAGGGTTTGCCTGCCCCGCTGCTGGGCCCCAAGGTGGCGAAAATAGCTGAAGGAAAAATTAAGTAAAAAAATAAATAAAAAAATAAGAGCGACGAGAGGACACTTGTGATGAGACGTGTGAAGCGGTTGGATCCTGGCTGTGCTGTGCAAGGCGCTGGGCAGACCCTGGTGAGGGGTGGGAGGAGGATGCTCCATCGCTCGCCTTGCCGTGACCGGACGCGCTTATCGATCGCCAAGGCTTGCAGCCCAGCTTGGGGCAGGCAGAGCTGCCTCCCCAGATGGGGCAGCTTGGCTGAGCTCCCCGCGAGAGGGGGATAATTTATATTTGGAACGAGGAGCTGCTGAAAGGGAAGGGGCCGTCACCGGGAGCATGTGGGTGCTGGGACACGCAGCGCTGAAATTCCCAGCTGCTCCATCCTGCCTAAAACCTGGGAAAAGCCCAGACCTGAGCATTTAAATTAATGTAAAGACCTAATAGGCTTTTTGTTTTCTTCTCAATTCCAGCCCCACCATGGTGCTGGGACCCTCACAGAGCCACCCAGCCTGGGCAGATGCTCCTGTGCTCCGAGATCCAGCGCAAACCCTGAGCTTGCACGAGGCAGCTGCAGCCTCTTGGTCGCTATAGGACAAATTGTCCTTTCTCGTGCATCATGGCAGGGCAGGAAGGGTGCAAAGCCAGCGGTGTGCTGCCGTCTGGCCCTTTCTTAAACCCTTTTGGGGTCCTGGGGATTCAGAAATGAAGCCCAGACCTGCAGTATGCAGTTGGCATAATTTGGAGGGGGTGACAAGGGACAAGATCAAGCACCTGGCACCTGAGCTGCCCCACATGGTGGCTCTGGTGGGATGGGGTGGAGGCAATTAGGGATTTAATTGGCTGCAGTGGGTGGGAAGGAGGCGATGACTGCTCAGGATCCATTGGATCTTGTCGGAGAGCTGGTGGAGGGACTTTCGGCTGCTCCCACGCTGTAAACTGCGGGGGCTGCTTTGGCAAATGTGAGTCTTGAAGAGCTGTTGCTGCTCCTCGGAGCTGTTGTGTTGCTGAAATATCTCATGATACTCAGCTAACCAAAAGGAAAGAAATTCACAGAACGACAGAATTCAGAGGGTTTGCTTTTGGACTGGCTGGAGAAGGCTCCTAGGCCACTTTACAAGGCTGCTAAGGAGCGGTTCGAAGCAAAAATAAAAGAACCTTTCCCACCAAAAAGTGGGAGCTCTTTATTTTGAACTGTCGCATTAACATGCTTCATGCTTTTGATGATAATTTAGGTAGCGAAGAGAAACTTGCAGCGTATTTGGATGTCCCTAAATGTGCAGGTTGAGCCCAGCAGCTTCCCACAGATTCAGATTGATTGTTGGGGATTGGAAAGGACCTCGAAAGCTCCTCCAGTCCAATCCCCCCATTGCCGCAGCAGGATCACCCAGACCAAGTCCCACAGGAACTCGTCCAGGCAGGTTTGAAACGTCTCCAGAGAAGGAGACTCCACAACCCCCCTGGGCAGCCTGGGCCAGGCTCTGGCACCCTCACTGCAAACAAGTTCCTCCTCAGATTCCAGTGGCACCTCCTGTGTTCCAGCTCACACCCGTTACCCCTTGTCCTGTCACTGGTGCCATCGAGCAGAGTCTGGCTCCATCCTCCCGACACTCGCCCTTTCCGTATTTCTAACCAGGACTGAGGTCCCCCCTCAGTCTCCTTTTCTCCAAGCTCCTGTTGGAGCATCATCTGGAGCCGGCGTGTGGGGCTGCACTGAGCTGTTCCCCTGGCTCTGACCACCCTTCAA
This sequence comes from Todus mexicanus, assembly GCA_013389965.1. NCBI lineage: Eukaryota > Metazoa > Chordata > Aves > Coraciiformes > Todidae > Todus > Todus mexicanus. The sequence goes on from WEIS01036181.1 coordinate 12,535, forward strand.
ACGAGGAGAGGGGGACATCAAGGAACTCACTGATTTGTTTGACCAAAGCTCTTTCACGGGAGCAGCTCCATGATGTACTTGGGCTAGAGAAACTTTCCCCCTCTCCTCCGAAGCTTGGCTGGTCCCAAAGGTTGTCACCCAGCGCGGTGACACCCGAGCACTTAGTGGCCTCTTGTCAGCCCCCAGCTGAACGATTTCTCTTCCCTTTTCTTGAGTCGGATTCTCTCCATCTGGGCTATTGATTTGAATTTTAAAGTGAGGGGGATAATGTTGTTTTTATTGTGCCGAGCGGGGAGCTGAGGACGCTGGCGGGGGGCGCGGGCGCTGCAGAAGTAAATGGAATTATTATCGTGTTCTGGTGAAGGTGAAGCTGCTGGGCTGGGGTGGGGTGAAGGTGATTGGGGTGGCTCCTTGCAGCACTTTGGGGTGGTGGGATGAGCTTTTCCCCACTGGGAGCTTGGTCCGTGCTGGGTGCCCATAAATCCTGCGAAGACCACGAGAGCAAAACCAACGCAACGAAGCCCCGCGCACCTTGGGTGGCTTTGGCATTAAATATATATGGGGAGCAAATGAGCTTAATCAAGTCGAACCGGAATCGATTAATATTTTAGTCAAAATGTCAAACTCCTGCTTAACATACTGGTTAAATCGCAGCTGGAAAAAAACCACTGTGGTTCTCCACCAGCTTTTTTTTCTTCTCTCTCTCTTCTCTTAAACCCAGGCTGGTTTCCATGGCCCCGTCTCTGCCTACGGGGGCTATTGGAGCTGCCGACCTCCACTGGGGTTGCTGGAGAGCATTAGACGCACGCAGCTCGCCGAGCTGTTTGCCCTTTAGCTGAACAAATAATTAGTAGCGGTTTAAAAAGGCCTTTTCTTCCCTCTCCCCCTTCCCCCCCCCTCCCTTTTATAGGTACAATAATCAGATAAAATATTTCTGGAAGACTATTTACAAACTTCCCCATAGCCATCAATCTTACCGTTAAGAAGGAACGGAGGAAGATCTCTAACCTCAAGAAGCTGCTAATGCAACCGAGCTATTTAATGGTGGGGTGGATCTTGCTGGTCTTCTTGGTTGGTTGGTTGTTTTTTTTTTTCCCCTCTCCTGCCATTACTATGGAATACATAATAACATCAATAATTAAATATAAATTGGATTTAATATTTTATGCTGGCGACATGTAATTTACACTCTACCCGAGAAATCAAAAGGTCATGTCTGAAGCAAAGGCAAGAAGTAGAGGGAGATGAGCTGGTCCCTGAAATGAGCCGTGCCGTCGTTCTGACGGGCTCGAAACCCTCCTGATGAAAGGGCGGCTCAGAAATTCCTCCGGGGAGGGAAACAAGAGCTTTGTTTGGGGGGAAAAAAAAAAGAGAGTTAGTGGTTGGATTGCAGGTTGTGTGATTTTTTTTTGCCTGCTGTATTGGATCCTGGATCTGATGGACGGGGTAATGTTCGTATCTTGACGTGAAGCATCTGTGGGTAGCGATGGGCGCAGGGCTGGGTGCGGCTGGGTGCGAGGCGATGCGGCCCCCACCGCGGCTGGGCCGGAGCATCCTCGGAGAAACGCTGCTTGGGAGCCCGAGAAGCTGCCGGCGCTCCCGGCAGGCTGGCAGAGCTATCGCTGCATCGATTTTTGTGGGATTACGGCAGATTTCGGTGGCTTGCCAGCGGAGCAGGCTCCATTAATGCCTTGGTAATTCAGGAACCTCCGGCGTTATTTCTGGAATGTTTGAAATATTGTCTTTTGGGTGGTTTTTTTTTTTTCCCAGTCCCTCCCCACCCAGCGCATCAAACACTTGGTCTAATTTTCACATTTGTACGTGGGATTTTGCACCCACGCTGGGTCTCAGCGGCCCCAGCTCTCTTCGTCGTCTTTAATTAATTAAAAATAGGAGAAGTCAAATATTTCTTAGGCAGATGGAGGCTCTTCCAGCTTTCCAACCCCTGTTACGCATCTCCTCCTTCCTTCCCCTGGGTCAGGAGCGAGCCGGCAGCATCGTGCCGTGTTTGCAGGATGAAGACCCCCTCGATAAGCCTTTAGAGCAACTGGATGCACCAGCAAACCTCGAACCTTCCCGAGGGCTATGCTGGGCTCGCTGCGGCGTGGGGAGAGAAGATCCCCGTCGTGGCTGGGATAAATTATTGCTCAACTTGTGGCCAGAGAGGTTTGGGGCTCGTCTGGGCTGCCCAAAGAACATTTCTTTGCAAGTGAGGCTTCTGCTTTTTTCAGAGGTTGTGCAACGCCTCTGGGCAAAGCCATTTTGGATTCTTCTTCTTCTCCTCGGGTGGGTTAAGCGAGACGAGGAAGTTGGGGGAAACCAGCCCAGATGGTGGTTGTTCTTGAGGTCTCACCTGGCACGAACGTGGGGGAGGCAGGTAGAGCTGAGACGGGGCTGCACGGAGAGGCAGCGAGAGCTGGGGGCGGCTTCTTATGTGGATGTGAAAGGTTCTGAACCTGAAAAATAAAAGTCGAAGGCTGCGGTGGGAGATAAATCCCTTTTGTGCATTGGGGGTTGGCTGCTCGGAACTGCTGGCTGGGATTTTGCTGTTGCCTCGTGCAGGATGGAGTTGAGCTGCCCGTTAAAAGGAGGACGCGACCGAAAATGTGTGTGCAGGCTGTGAGGGAAGCACTTTAGGGAGATCACAGAGAGGCGAGGACAGCCCATCAATGCACTGGCATCATTGGGTGGCCCTTGCAGGATGGGTGAGGGCGACATGTCACCCACCACCCGCTTGGTTCTCCTCCTTGGGGAGTCTGGGATGCAATGCTAGAAATGCCTGGATCTTATTTTGGGTCTGTTTTGTCCAGATGTGGTTAATTCCATTGAACTGACGAGCGGAACCTGTCCAGGGGTGTGTGACTGAGGTGGAAAAATCCTCACTGATGTTTGTGTTCATTGAATGTCTGGGAGTTTTTGAGTCTCCGTGTCCAAGCTAAATAAAAGCCTGTGATAACCGACTTCCCACCCCCTCCTGGAGTTACAAACCTGCATTAGAGTCACCCAGAAGTGGGCAGAAAACGCCCTGGTTAATTTGGCAAACCACAGACGTGACCCAAAAGTCTCCATTCGGCTTTTTGCTGAGCCAGAACCCCACCGGCCGAGGGGACCTCAGGGGAGCTCAGCCCCAATGGAGGCATCTGGGAAACGGTGCTGACTGGGAGAGCCAGATCCTGCCTCCAGACCTGGATCCTCTGCTGGGGTTAAGCCTGGTTTGGCTTTTTGCATCACCCAGAGGGTGGCGATCGCTGCTTCGGGTTCCTCACTGAAGGTGCAGTCCAAGCTGAACTAGCCCAAAGGCACCTGGGGCTGAGGTTTATAAGGTCATTCTGCTTTCAGTGCCTTTTTTAACGAGGCTTTGGGCTCTCCTTGGAAAAAGAGCTACGTGGGTTTTGTCGGGGCTGAATGGTTTTGATCAACAATGCGGCATTTTTTAATCCCTCCTCGTGTTGCTCAACCCGCGGATGAGATCAGCACCTGCCTCCGGAGGAGGAAGGATCTAATGAATTGCAAAAGGATGCGACCGTACCTGCCTTCTCGGGGCTATGCTTTAGTGGGCTCCTTCCAGTTACGGCTTTTATTTCCAAGTCATCTATGGAAAAATCTATATAACTCCCCAATTCTTACAGCTTACGGTGCCCCTGAAAGTGGAAACACCTGGTTTCAAAGGGCAATCCGGACTCTTAATTGCTCTTAATAGCGTATTTTGATTTTATGGACAGGATAACGCGACTTGGGGGCTTGCTCGCTTGGCAGAGGTAACACCAGCCTTTACTGATGCTTTGAAGTTCGAGTTCAGGAAGGTTTTTGGTGGAGCAGGAAGGCTTTTGGTAGAGGAATCAGGGCTCTTTCCTGCATGTCTCTGTCCCCTCCACAGGCTACATCAGCTTTTCAGTGCCACAAGTGCAGCAAAACGGGCGGCGATGGATCAGGCCAAGTCTCAGACTATGCGTTTTTCCACCTTAAAAGCACCAAAATCCAGAGGCATCTCACGCCATTCCTGTTTTGAAGGGCTGAGAGACTTGAATTCTTAAAAGATGAATACAGCAAAGTTGCAATACCATCGATATACTATTATTTTCCATCTTTATCCATCCCCAGATGCAGCACGAATGGCTCCCTTCAGGCCACTCATCACTGGCAAATGCTTTTAAGACCTTTAACAGTCGCGCGCTCCATTTTGCAAGGTGCCTGGTTTATTGTCTGCGAAGAGTCGCTCTGAGAAATTACTTCACTAATGTTTTGCAAGGGCCCAAACTGAGTGATTGATGGATGGGATTCAAGTCGCTGATAGCCGGTCACTTAATCTGCAATCAGGACTGTCCTGATCAATTGGAGAGGCAGAGGGCTCGTGTGCAGCGAGGATTACCTTCGCTGTGGCAGCTATCGAGGGATTATTGCCCAGAGCAGCCAAAACCAGGGCTGGGCTGTCTGTGGGAGTTGCTGAGGTTAATCCCAGCTGAAGATCTGGAATTTTGGCCTTTTATATCTAGGCTTGCGGATGCCAATATCAAGGGTGCTTGGTATTGCACCGTCTTTAGCTTATCTGTGACTTGTGCTCTTCCCCATGCCCATAAATTCTCCCCGCCTTAGGTAAAGGCTTTTCCGTCACCTCCACAAACTCCCCTTCGCTTTGCGATGGGAATTCTTTGCATTTTGACCACCCTGTTGCTTTGAGAAGTGCCTGCGATGAGACAAGCCGGCTGGGGTGCATGTACAGACTCCACAACTGGGCTCATTCCCAGGCTGCTGGATTTTCATGTTGATTTTCAAAAGACTTCAGAAGCAGAGGGGACAAATTGCCTAATGCAACACCAATGCTTTGTCTCGTCCTTTTGAGCTGAGCCTCAAAAGCGGCTGAATTGGCCCACAACTCTTCAATCTCAAAATCCACACAGGGTGCAGGTAGCTGGGGACGTTGCATCTGCCATAGCTGGAGCTCCTGGGGAGAGACACGAGGTGTGAATCCATCCCAAAAGCCGCTGCAGAAGAGACCTGGCGCCGTACCCCTGGGACAACCCAGGCACAAACCCTTGCTGGAGACTTTCTGCTGGTGTTTAACTCTTCTTCCCCCTTGCAAAGACAGTCCTTGGCTGGGCTTATTCCCCCAACAAGAAAAGTTCAGCAGCTCTTTGTTTGGCCGCTGCAATCTTTTGCAACAGAAAGCAATTACAGCTAACGGCTCCGAGGCTCGGCCTCCCCAACTTGATTTGCCTTGTCACGTCCCATTAACTTCGAATTCAGCACTAATCCCTGCCCTGAAATATATAATGAAAGACATTCAAAAATATATCAAAATGGCATTGGTATTGATTTATTAATGCTAGGGAATGCTGCCCTAATTGAATTTAGGTCCAGGAAGTAAGTTAATGCAGCTGACAGTGATACAGGAATCCAATCTCCCCAGTGCACACAGTTAGGACTCTTTTTTTCTCTCTTTGTTGTCAGTTGGATAAATAACAAATCAATTTAAATTTCAACGAGGTTGCTAAAAACAAGGCAGCACCTGCCTGGGCCAATCACTTGGCCGGTGTTTCGGCTGCCGGCGAAGGTCAGGGAGGTTCAGCAGGGGATGGAGGACGTTCTTGAGTCTTGCTGGGTTTTCTTGATGCTGACCCTTCCCTGGAGGCTGGGGACCACTTTTCTCGCTGGCGTCAGATCAGTGGCTTTGTTGATAAATGCTGTTGTAGGTAACAGTTGTTTTCCCATTGCTTCTAACCCAGAGGATTTGAAGGCTTCTTCTCCTCCAGACCCCTCCTGGACTTGGACCTGCAAAAACTGTGGGGCTGTGCGGGGGCAACACAGGTCCCTTCCCTGAGCTTGGAGTTGTCCCTCTGCTTGAACTGCCCAGAAAATCTCATATTCCCTTTTTCTGGGGGGTGAAATCAGAAGTCTCTGCAAAGCAGGAGGAGCTGCCATTCAGTGCTGCCTCTGGGAGATGTCACGAGCATCCCCGTGGTCGTGCCTTGACTTTTAGCCGTTGAACATGTTCCTCAACATTCGGTTCAAGTTTAGGCTAAACAAGTCACAGATGCTTGTTGCTAATCAGGTTTGGGACTAAGCGACCGATATCGCTACCCTGGAACTGCAGAGCCCAGTCTGTTGGAGTTGTCTTTTTTAATTTCTCAGAGGTTTGGGGGTTTTTTAAGCCTTGAGAAATACTCATGGCTTGTGTTTGAAATCCAGCCCTGCTGGGGTTGGTATGGTCAAGAAGGCAGAGGAGCCTGAGTTAATTAAATCAACAGCTAACGGTGGAGGTTACCCACAAAAGTGAACCTTGGTGCCCCTAAAACCACTGACCAGAGAATGGCTGGAAAAAACCAAAACCACAGTTGGAGTGAAATGGAAAAAGAAATCTCCAGCTCTATATCACTTCAGCTAGCCACAGGTATCAGACTATTAATTGCTCTTTGACTTGATTTTGCTGTGGGATTAAGGGCACATTGTGGCTTACGAAGATATTCTAGGAGCCACAAGGATGGATGCAAAATCCATCCGTTAAGCATTTCTTTGCCTGCTGAAATCCAGGATGCTGCAGCAGTAGCTCCAGCCTCTTGCCACAGCTGCTCTCCCGGCAGGACCCAGGGCACCGAGCAGCCACTTCAGCTCTCCTGAGCCTCCTGGTCCCATCCAACAGCCCAAAGCTCTTTGTGCCTTTGGGGGGACATTACGGAGTGTAATTCTCCCTAAGGTTTCGATGAGGTATCGATTTGTTTGCTTTGCCTGCAGCGAAGAATCTGGTCGGTGGAGGCTGGTGCAGGGTCCTGTCTCCTCCCTCTGTTTCCAAATGTACAAATCACTGGCGGACCGAGCAGCTTGGAGGAAATTTGCAGGGAGGCACCTGTGGCTTATAAAACGGATGGGACGGTTTGAGATAGGGATGAGCTACACGTTGTGTTTTCCTTTCTCCTGAAGCAGGTTGTCCTCACTGCCAGTGCAGGCTGGTGCTGGAGGGCCCATACCTGCTGGAGATGAGAAGGCTCCACACAGACCTTCTGGGGGCCTTGCAGGGCTTCAAGGGGCCTGGCAGAAAGATGGGGACAGACTTTGGAGCAGGGCCTGTGGGGACAGGACAAGGGGGATGGGTTGGAACTAAAAGAGGGAGATGTAGACTGGAGAGAAGGGAGAGATTGTTGGTGGGGAGAGCCTGGCCCAGGTTGCCCCAAGAGGTGGTCGCTGCCCCATCCCTGGCCCCATTGCAGGGGAGGTCGTTGGGGGCCCTAAGCAACCTGCTCTAGTTGCAGATGGCCCTGCTCCCTGCAGGGGGGTTGGACCAGATAACCTTGAAAGGTCCTTTCCAACCCAAACCAGTCAGGGATTCTGCCCAGGTGTCCCCATCCCTTCTCTCCGGTGTCCCTGCCATGCTCTGCTCAGCGCTAGCTGCCCTGCACAGAAGCATTGATGGATGTGGAAGCCGAGCACAGCATCACTCAGCCCAGCTCCTGGCCAGCAGTGGGGAGGTTTCGTGAGGACAGAGGCATCACGGAGCTGCCGAGCTGCAAACCGAGCAGCCTCTGGCCCTGTGTTTGCTGAGCCAGGAGCCACAGAGGAAAACGGGCACCTCGGGGCCGTGTGTCTCTCCCTGCCCAGCGCCTGGGTGCTGGGCGCCGTCACTCGGTGCCTTTTTCAAACTCATAAATCCAAGAGATCAGAGCAGGGGCATCCAATCCAGCCCGTAAGTCACGGGACGTCAAATAAAACCGCGGACGTTAAAACTTTACTGTGGTGAATAGTTTTAATTTCCTGGGTATAACAGCTGGGTTGACGCTAATGGCAGATGAAAGTGGAGATTTCCCGGTCGGTCCAGCCCCAGCCGGGACAGACGCAGCCAGGAGCGCGGGCTGTTAACAATGCGGCTCTTTATCCCCTGAAACTCGGATCCATTAACCCCAGAGATGTTAATTACAACAGAAATTACCTATGAAAGACCTTGCTCAGGAGCCTGAACGTTTGCAGCCAATAATAACTTTATTTTTTTCCACAATGCCAGTGCCGTTTGTTTGGTGGGGGGTTGGAGTCGTTTTCCTTTTTTGGTTGAGGGATTTTTATTTTTTTTTGGTTGGATTT
>WEIS01036182.1:0-10849 GCA_013389965.1 Todus mexicanus
CACTCCCGGGGGTCTCCCTGCCCTGCCTCGCCCTGCCCCCGCTGACCCGGGGGTTCCCCCTGTCTCCCTCCACTCCCAGTTCCCCGGGAGTCCCCCGGCTCTGGTTCCCTGTGCCCCGGGGTCCTCCTGTCTCCCTCCGTTCCCGGTTCCCCACGGGCCCCCCTGTCCTGCCCCACTCCCGGGGGTCTCCCTGCCCCATTCCACTCCCAGTTCCCCGGGAGTCCCCCGGCTCTGGTTCCCTGTGCCCCGGGGTCCTCCTGTCTCCCTCCGTTCCCGGTTCCCCACGGGCCCCCCTGTCCTGCCCCACTCCCGGGGGTCTCCCTGCCCCATTCCACTCCCAGTTCCCTGAGGATCCCCCTGTCTCACTCCTGCTGTCCCAGGAGTCCCCCTGCCCCAGCTCCAGCTGGCCAGAGAGGGTCCCCGGCCATGGCTCCCCCCGCCAAGGCCATGGGGAAGGGCTCCCTGGTGCTGCAGTGCGAGTGGGAGCTCTGCTCCTACGTGGCCTCGGCGATGGAGGAGTTCTGCCAGCACGTGGCCCAGCACCTGCAGCAGCACCTCCCCGGGGAGCACAGCCAGGAGCTCGACCCCCTCGGTGAGAAAACCTGTGAAATTGAGGTGTCGGAGCGGGTACGGAGACAGGCAGCGAAGCTGCTGAAGGGATTGAGGAGGAGAGGCTGAGGGAGGGGGGGCTGCTCGGCCTGGGGAAGAGGAGGCTGAGAGGGGACCTTATTGCTCTCTACAGCTCCCTGACAGGAGGGTGTAGAGAGGCGGGTGCTGCCTCTTCTCCCTCGTAACTAATGACAGGACAAGAGGAAATGGCTACAAGCTGCACCAGGGGAAGTTCAGATCGGATATTAGGAAAAATTTCGGTATTGGAAGAGCAGTTAAACATTGGAAAGGGCTGCCCGGGGCGGTGGTGGAGTCACCATCCCTGGAGGGATTCAAAATACGAGCAGATGTGGAGCTTCAGAGCATGGTCTGGCTGTTTTGGGTGGAAGGTTGGACTTGATGATCTTAGAGGTCCTTTCCAACCTTAACGATTCTGTGATTCTACGAGGAGAGCTGCGCTGCCGCTTCCAGGAGTGGAAACTCATGGGAAAACAAAAAAGGGAGCGTCGGGTGGAGAGAGCCCAAAGGAGCTACAGCAGCTCTGAGCCACCATGAGTCCTGCGCTCAGTTGTGGTCCCTGCTATTGAAAAAAGATGCGGAGGGGCTGGAGAGGATCCAGAGAAAGGCCACAAAGATGATCAGAGGACTAGAAGAGCTGCCGTGTGAAGAAAGGCTGAGAGAACTGGGTTCGTTCAGCCTGGAGAAGAGCAGGATTAGAGGGGCCCTCATCACCACGGACCATGACGTAAAGGGCGGCTGCTGAGGAGGCAGAAACTTCCTTTTCACAGGGAGCCACGTGGAAAAGACAAGGGGGAAAGGGGACGAGTTGCTCCAGGGGAGATTCTTACAGGAGTCCAGAGGAAAGTTTTTCCCAGGGAGAGCAATTAGCCAGTGGAGGAACCTTCCGAGGGAAGGGGTGGGTTCCTCAGCTTTAGGCAGCTTCAAGGCTCAGCTTGGCAGGGCGCTGGGCCAGCTCATTTCAACTCTATTTCTTTCCCCTTAAAGACTCGGACTTTAGATGATCCCCGAGGTCCCTTCCAACCTCGTGCTTCTGTGGTAGAGTTAATAGGACCCGCAATTACCATGGCGCCCGATAAGCAGCTTGTATCAGCGATTCTGTTTGGGAAGAAAAAGCTTTGTTTGATACCAGTGGCTCTTCTAAAATTAAAAACCAACGTTCCTCTGTCTCTGGCGTTTCTCTGTCTGCGGGATCCTGAGCTTTACTCGGAGAGTTTTCCCCCCAGCCCGTCGTGTCTGTGTTGCAGAGGAATACACGTGCCTGTGGCAGGAGTGCGGTTTCTGTTCCCTGGAGAGCCCGGCCGACCTCACTCGCCACGTCTACTTCCACTGCTACCACACCAAGCTGAAGCAGTGGGGGCTGCGGGCCCTGCAGAGCCAGGCGGACGTGAGCCACTGCCAGCTGGACTTCCAGAGCCGCAACATCATCCCCGAGATCCAGGAGAACTTTCTGTGCCTGTGGGAGTACTGCGAGGTGAGGACGGCGGGGGGGACCCGGCGCCGCTTTGCCGCGTGTTATCTGGGGTAGGAAAGCTGCTCTTCCCTGGCAGCTCGGCCAGGCGCCTACCGGGCTTGTGCCTGCCTGAGGCCGGCTCGCGCCGATCTCTTCACCCTGTTCCTCCTGCCCTCGCTCCCCGTCAGAGATCGTTTGATAACCCCGAGTGGTTCTATCGGCATGTGGAGGATCACAGCTTCTGTTCGGAGTACAAAGCGGCGGGGAAGGAGAACCACGTCGTCCTCTGCGGCTGGAAAGGTGAGCGGGAGCGTGCAGGGCCTCTCCGGAGAGCTCGGCACGGGGCTGAGCTGCAGAGGTTGTGCAGGAGAGCTCTGCGCCCCTTGGCAGGGCTTCGCAGGGCCTCGGGAAGTTATTTGCAGTACGTCTGCGTGGTCCTGACAGTGAAATGTGGAAATTTCCTTCATGGAATCCAGCCGAGTGCTTAATACTGAACTTTCCATATATGTTAGTACCTAGAAGAAAAGGCTCTGGTTTATTTTTTCCAGTAATTCCTCTCTCCCGTGTCTGTGCAGTCGCTTTAGCCGCTTGAGAGGGAGGTGGGGGGTGCACCAGCGATCTCATCCCGCTGTCACCCTGCCCTGGGGGCTTTCTGGAGCAGGGACTTGATCCCTGCTCGTTAAAACAGCAGCAAGAAGCCTGCGGTTGGGTCAGGGTGTGGATTGTGGAGGATCTTAGCGAGGATCTGTCGCTCGTTCCCCGTCCAGACTGCGACTGCACCTTCAAGGGGCGCTGCAAGCTGCGGGAGCACTTGCGCAGCCACACGCAGGAGAAGGTGGTGGCCTGCCCGACCTGCGGGGGGATGTTTGCCAACAACACCAAGTTCTTCGACCATATCCGCCGCCAGACCGCGCTGGACCGTAAGCTGCGGCGGGCTGGGGAGCGGCGGGTTGGGAGCAGCTCTGCCCGAGCCTTTCCCTTTGTTCTCTGCCTGTTCTCTGCGACAAAGGGCAGAGGTGAGCTGGACACCGCCTGGTTTCTCTGGGAGCTCAGGCGCTGATCAGTCTCTGCCAAGGGTCTTGGAGGCTGACAGGGCTGCGCGGGGCTCACGCTGCTGCAGCCGGAGATGTTCCTCCTGTAGAGACCCAGGACCGGTTAAAAGTGGCCACTGGGCACTGGCAGCAGCGCTGGGATGTGCTTGTTGAGTTCCCTCACCCTGTGCTGGTGGTGGGGAGGGTGTGTGTGGTGGCTGCTCCCCAGTTCCTGCGCTGGCAGCACAAGGGGGCTGTGCTAGAGAGGAGGGTTCCTCCCTTCCCTCTTTTTGTCCCTTGCTGCTCTCTGCGCTGTTCTCTCCGCGTTGATCTCTTTTTCTCACCACCCCCTCCCCTTTCTGCCCGGCCCTGCTGCTGCTGCAGAGCAGAGGTTTCAGTGCTCTCACTGCTCCAAGAGGTTTGCCACGGAGAGGCTGCTGCGTGACCACATGAGGAACCACGGTGAGTAGAGGCTCCCAGCCGGGGCTGTGCGGGGCGCGTGCTCTTCCCCTGCTCTCGGGTGACCGTTTTCCACCCGCTCTTTTCGCGCAGTGAACCATTACAAGTGCCCTCTGTGCGACATGACCTGCCCGCTGCCCTCCTCCCTGCGTAACCACATTCGTTTTCGGCACAGCGAGGAGCGGCCGTTCAAGTGCGACTACTGCGACTACAGGTGAGGCACCACCAAGCGCTTTCCGCCTCCCCCGGCTGGGGACGGAGCAGCGCCTGAGAGGCGCGTGGCGCGTTCCCTTATCGTTTCCTTTCAGCTGCAAGAATCTGATCGACTTGAGGAAGCACCTGGACACGCACAGCAAAGAGCCGGCGTACCGCTGCGAGTTTGAGACCTGCAGCTTCACCGCGCGCTCCCTCTGCTCCATCAAGCTGCACTACCGCAAGGTCCACGAGGTGGGAAGGGAGCAGAGGGCTCTTGGGAAGGGCCCGGGGCTGGCCGGGGCTGTCGGGGTGTGGGGTCAGGCTGCATTCCTCTCGCTGCTGCCACGATACGTCGTGTCGGTCTCCTCAGAGAACCTGATTCCTCCTTCCGTGCGCGCGTGTGGGTGGCAGGCTCCCTGATGAGGCTCGCGGGGTGTTCCCATCCCTCTCTCTGCTCCTCAGGGTGACTCGGAGCCCCGGTACAAGTGCCACGTGTGTGACAAGTGCTTCACCCGTGGAAACAACCTCACCGTCCACCTCAGGAAGAAGCACCAGTTCAAATGGCCCTCGGGGCATCCTCGCTTCAGGTACTGCCCATCCTTAGCTCCTCGCTCCCTCCTCTCTGGTGCAAGACACAAGCTGGAGTTTCATCCAGCACCTTGGGCCTTGGCGGTTGCCTGTAGTTTGCTCAAGACCCATTTCCCAGTGGCTGGGAGGCACCGGGCAGCGAGGATTCGGTGGGATCTGGCACAGCAACAGAGCAGTGCTGGGGGGCGGTCAGAGATCTGGGGCCAAGGCAGCGGTGGTGCCGTCACAGCTACGACCGGCGCGAGCTTGGCAGGAGCCACATCTGAGTGTCCCACTCGAGGGAGCTGCTGCGGATCAAGCTCTTGCCGGATGCCTCTGCTGCCTCCGCTCTAGGAAACTCCAAAGGGTTTCTGGAGCCTAAAAGCTGGGAGGGGAGGAGGGTGGGCTTCAAATAGAATCTCAGTGAAACAGAGTGGTGGAAGGAGGTGGGCTTGGGAGATGACAGAGGCCTGGCAGAAAGCTCAGAAGCTGCCACCTGGATGTGCTTTGAGGGGTAGGGGCTGGAGGGGTTTTAGCTTACTTACCTCGTGTCTTCTGTGTAGTGCTGGGCTACCCAGAATATAGGGAATATAGGGAATATAGGGAATATAGGGAATATAGGGAACATAGAGAACATAGAGAACATAGAGAACATAGAGAACATAGAGAACATAGAGAACATAGAGAACATAGAGAATACAGAGCCGCTCCCTTGGCTGCTGCTTCAGGCTGGTCCTTGTTGTCTCCTGAGGAGGGGCCACGGTGTGACTGGCCCCGTCAGCCCTGCTTGTCTCTGCTCAGGTACAAGGAACACGAGGACGGCTACATGAGGCTGCAGCTGGTGCGTTACGAGAGCGTGGAGCTGACCGAGCAGCTGCTGAAGGACAGGGAGAAGCGCGGGGAGGCGCTGGATGGCCCCGCTGAGTGCGTGGTGCTGTCCGAGGGCGAGGGCAACCTGCAGGGCATCATTCTGGAGGCTCCCGCAGAGGCTCCCCTGGTGGAGAATGCTCCAGCCGAGCTGCCGGCGGCCCCGCTGCGCCTGACCCCTTGCTCTGCTGACACCCCGGAGCCAGCCCAGCCCGGCGCCTTCTCGGGAGCAGCGCCGTCATCGGAGCAAGATCCTGGCACCCCGGCCAACCCCATCATCCGCGTAGTGAACCGGACCAACGAGCACGGGGAGAGCGAGACTGTGTATTATGTCCTGGCCGGCGCGTCCTCGGAGGAGCAGGTGGCAGCGCCCGGCGGGCTGGCTGTGGAGCTGGAGGAGAACGTCATGGACCGGCTGCAGAAGACGGCTGAGGAGCTGGGCATCCAGATCGTGTGAGCTGCTCCCCTGCCTCGGCGTGAAGAAAACTCAGAACCTGCTGGTTGGGAAGCGCTTAGGGGAGAGGACTGAGCGTGTCCTGCAGCTGGCTGACTCCCCCTCTGCTGCCCCAGCCTCGGTGGCTGCCGGCTCTGCTCAGGCTGGGGAGAGGGAAAGGCCAGGTCTCTCTCAGTTGTGGCTCAAGCGGTGGGAGCTGGAAGGAGCTGTCTGTCTCCTCCTTTGGCGATCAGGGACTAGCGAGCCTCTCCTGCCTTTCCAGGAGCTTTGGCCTTAGCCTGACACAGGCCTTCCCCTCTCAGTCCCTCGTGGGCGATGTCCCTGCTGCTGTGCAGCTGAGCTGGCAGCCCTTGCTGAGCCTCCTCCTCAGCCGGGATGTGCTGAGCAGGCTCTGCGGACGAAGCCTCTTCTTTCAGGAGATCCGTGGCCCTCAGCAGGCCCGTTCTTTGTTCTCCAAGGGGTGGCACGCTCTCCTGCCTTCATCGCCGCTTCCCTGCGCACCACCTCTCCGAGGTCCTTCTGCTGGTGCTGTTGGTGGTGTTTTACCAGGAGGGGAGGGCTGGCGATGCTGTCCCTCGGGGGCTGCTGCTGCCCTGCAGCGCTGGGGCATCGGGAGCTTCTTGCTGCTTTTGTCCTTCGCTGGGTTTCCTCCCCACATTGGGGCTTGAGCTCCTGCGTGGGCAAAACATACTTTGGCAAGACAAATAAAGGTCAGAGCGCCTGGCCGAGCGTCACGGTGTCTGTTTCAGCCCCATCCCTGCCAGCCGTGCCGCGTCGTTAGAGGACGATGGAGTTGCCTGGAGCCCATGATGTGGGAGGTGGGTGCTGAAGAGCTGCCCGATTCTCTCGTGCTGCCGCTTGGCGCAGCTGGCGACTGCCTGGGCGAGTGCCATGTTCCCCGTCCCCAGAGGTGGCACTGGCAGGCCAGGTTTAGCTCTGACCCTCTTGTTCCCCGCTGCTCCCTTCGGGGTGTGAATGTCAGCTGCCTGCAATGTCATTTTTTTTGATCCAGCGAGGAGCCCGGGTTCTCGAGCGGAGCCGGCTCACCCTTCGGCGAGTGATTCAAATGAGATCGGCGTGAGGCCGCTGTCTGGGGAGTGACACTTGTGCCCTCCCCGCCCTGCGTGTGGAGGGGCCCTGCCCATCTCCTGGGCCGCGCGCTGACTTTCCTCCTCGCTCCCTTTCGCAAGCAGTTCAGCAAAAGCCGTTGGAACTCCAGGTTAACGGAGGAAATCCCTTTATGCTAAACTCCTGGCCACCTGCTCGCTTCTTATTTGAAGCGCTGCGAGTGGGGTCCGTGGCTGCGCCCTTGGGCTGGGGCTGTGAGAGCAGCCCTCGGGTGAGGGGCAGCGCGCTCTGCGGGTGCCAGAGATGAAGCGGGCAGAGCTGCCCTGCCGCGGGCTGTGCGGGAAGGTTTCCTGGGGCCGCTACCTCCGGGGAGAGCATCCCTGGGCTGGCAGCGTGCGATGTGGCCGCGCCTCGCCCGGCCCTCCCCGCCTCTCCCTGGCTCTTGCTGCCTGGGACTTGGCAGAGCTGGGCTGAAGATACCTTCGAGAGAGAAGGGCCTCCTGCCAGCCTCGCATTCGCAGCACTGGCAGCTTGGCCCTGGCTCCCACACGCCGCCCTTCGGGCTCCGCTGCCAAAGCCACGGCTGCTCCTGCTTGTTCTCGGGCTCCTGCGTGACGCGAGCGCTGGGTTTGGGGAGCAGAGGTGAGGCTGTGGTGGCGGGGAGGAGTTGTCCCTTTAAACACTGGGTCCAGGGAGGGTAATCTGCCGGAGATTATCGCTGGGGAGAGGATTGGCATTAAAGGGAATGTCTCCTCCCTTCCCCCATGTCCTACAGCATCCCCTGTGCTGGGTTTATGGAAACCAAGTTCACTTTCTCCTGGGCAAGCCAAGCCTTTGCTTTGAGAGGCGAGGGGAGGAAGGTGGTGTACACTATGGGACTGGGCCTCCTCTTCCTCGCCGTGCTGGCCACGCTGGTCTCCTGCGAGGACCCTGAAGGTAACAGGGTGTTTGGAGGAAGAGGAGCTTACAGGGTGCCCCAGAGCTGCTGGCACTTGGCTCAGCAGGTCTTCCCCAACAGAGAGCAAAGACCTTGCTCGTGTCGCTGAGATTGGCACAGGGGCAGCAGGAGCTTGTGGAAGAGCTGGGGGCTGCTACTGGAGGCTCCTCGCCACAGCCAGGGGTCAGGGGTGGGCTGAGATGAGCCCTTGCTGGGCTTGTTCCACCTTCCTGCGGGTGTCTGAGGGCTGGGGAGCTCTTGGGAAGGGTGGTCGTCGGCCTTGCTCTGCCTCGCTCCCTGTGGCACCAGGAGACCCGGATACTTACTGGTCTGGCACAGCACCCATCTGCCTGGGGGGCTGCAAGGGGAAGCACAAGGAGCTGAAGAGGAGCCAGTGCGGGAACGGCAGCTGCTGCTGGCTGGGCTACAAGTCCTTCTGCAGAGGTACGGCCGGAGGAGGGATGCTGCTGGGGAGCTGGGGCTGGCTGCAGGGCTTGGCACAGCCGGCCCGGGGAGGGCAGGTTTGGTGCCACGCAGTGTGTGGCTGGAGTGTTTCCAGCAGCCCAGTTCTGGGGCCACGAGGGGCTGCAGCCTGGGGCACCTGCAGATCCTGCCCAGGACCCACGACCTGGTCTGGGTGCATCCCCTTGGGCTGCCCCGGGTGCTGGCCCCGTGCTGCCCGCGGGAACCTCCCTGTCCCCAGTGAACTGCGGGCGACCCGAAGCGGATTTCAACTCGGTGGTGTACGGCAACGACTGGTGGGTGGGCTCGGTGGTGCGGTACCGCTGCCGGCCGGGGTTCCTGCTGCGGGGAGACCCGGCCAGCGCCTGCCAGTCTGACGGCCGCTGGACCCCCAAGCCCTCCTGCATCCGTGAGTACGGCTGGGTGCCCCGCGGAGCCCGTGCGAGGGCTGCAGGCGTGGCTCTCATCCCTCTTTTCCCCCAGCCCGGTGCTGTAGGGGCTGCTGGACGCCCTCTGACGTGTTCTCTGGCCCTGCGCTTGCAGGGATCTGCCTGCGAGGTCGGATCGAGATCAGCGAGCGGGAGATTACCGGGAGGTGCTCTTCGTCTTGCAGCACCCAAGCCCAGCTGGGAGACTTCCTCAACCGCGGCTGCGTCAAGATCTCGGACTGTGTCACCAAGCGCTCGGGCTGGGCCCGCTGGTTCCTGCGCTGCGACGTCTGCGAGTGCGACTGCCACGTCCCGTGCGGTGAGTCCTGGCAGCAGCTGCCCTCCGGCTGTTTGGTGGGAAGGGTTGGCCCTTGGGGCTGCCAAATAGCTCCGAATCTGCTGCTCTCGCTCTCCAGGCCACATCTGAAGGGTTGCGTCCAGGGCTGGGCCCCTCAGCTCCAGAAGGACCCAGAACTGCTGGAGAGAGGCCAGCGCAGAGCCCCAGAGATGCTGAAGGGAGGGGAANAGCTTCCTCCATGTAGAGCTGGGCTGTCGGGGGCTGTGGCCACCAGCCCCACACCGAGGGAATCTTCCACCCTGGACGTCTGGTTGCGTTCGTGCTGATGTTGGTGGCAGGTTCCAGCTGGGAAGAGCCTTGTGCTCCCCGGGGGCTGCCCTGGCTCCCTCTGAAGCAGCAATGGAAAAGCCAGATACTCTTTCCCCCTTGAGGCAGGAGAAGGTCTGGAGCGGGTGTGACGGGGTTGCCAGGGAAGCTGGAGGACCAGCAGCACCACTGTGGGTAATTAAACGCAGGCGTACAGGAAATCACAGAGGTTTTCCAGTTGTGCAAAGAGATTCCGCTGCCTGCTCCCTTCCCGGAACCCTGGGCACACGCGGCAGAGCCAGGACAGGCTCCCTCTGCCACCGATACTGTCCTGAACGTGTGAGCCACCACCAGGGACACAGCTACGGGCAAGGCTACTGCAGGAAGGTCCTGGCTGGGCGCTGAACGTGCCCATGGCACTGGCCAAGGAGCCTTTCTGAGCACTGGGCTACCATCCCTGCTCACGTTCCACCTTGGGGACGCTGCAGCAGCTGCTGGTCGCTGCGTGGCCACCAGCTCGGTCTCAGGAGCTCAGCCTCCAGCAGTTGAGACCTCAACGTGTGGAGCTGGCCCCGTGACTACCTCCTTACACCCAGCCTGGGGCTGTCCTGCGCTGCCGTCTCTGCTCCGGCTGGATGAACCCCGTGTATCGCTCCAGCCTGGGGGATGAGTGGCTGGAGAGCGGCCCGGCAGAGAGGGACCTGGCAGTGCTGGTTGGCAGCGGCTGACCAGGAGCCAACTGTGCCCAGGGGGCACGGAAGGGCAACGGCATCTTGGGCTGTGTCAGGACTAGTGTGGGCAGCAGGACTAGGGATGGAATTCTGCCCCTGGACTCGGCCCTGGGGAGGCCTCACCTCGAGCACTGGGGGCAGCTCTGGGCCCCGCACTGCAAGAAGGATCTGGAGGGGCTGGAGCGGGTCCAGAGGACAGAGACCAGACTGGGGAAGGGTCTGGAGGGGAAGTCTGGTGAGGAGAGGCTGAGGGAGCTGGGGCTGTTCAGCCTGGAGAAGAGGAGGCTCAGGGGGGACCTTATCACTCTCTACAACTCCCTGAAGGGAAGGCGTAGACAGGAGGGGGATGGGCTCTTCTCTCAGGCAATTTGTGACAGGAGGAGAGGGCCCGGCCTGAAGCTGCACCAGGGGAGGGTTAGGTTGGATATTCGGAAGCTCTTCCTCACAGAAAGGGGGAGAAAACACTGGAATGGGCTGCCCAGGGAGGGGGTGGAGTCACCGTCCCTGGAGGTGTTTAAGGCCAGACTGGATGCCACACTTAGTGGCAGGGTTTAGCTGAGTGGTGGTGGTAGGTCACAGCCTGGACTTGATGATCTCAGAGGTCTTTTCCAGCCTTAATTATTCCGTGATTCTATGATCTTGCTCTGCCGAGAAACCGAATGGCTGCCCCTGAGCCTCTGTCCCAGCCCGACGCCGGCTGTGGGAGGGGAGCTCTCGCTTCCCTTGGCTCAGCAGATGGGTTTTTAATTAATGCTTTCCTCGGTGCCGCACATTTCCATATGCCTCTCACGCCCAAGCGCCGCGGTGGGTGCGAGGTGCGAGCGGCGGCGAGGCCGAAGCCAGGCGAGGGGCTGGGGAGGGTGGAGGGGCAGGGGCTGGGGGGCAGGTCCTGCAGGCAGGGTGAAACCTTGTGAGGGGACACCCTCTTCTCACAGAATAATTAAGGCTGGAAGAGACCTCTGAGAT
>WEIS01036182.1:13760-40370 GCA_013389965.1 Todus mexicanus
TTTCGCGCAGCTGCGGCCCCCCCCCACCGCCCCGCCGGAGCCGGAGGAGTCAAGGTGAGCCCGAGGGCATTTAGTGCCCAGTGCCCCCACCCCCCCCGCCGAGCCCCCCTTTGCTGCTGAGCCGCCCCCCGGGGCTCTTTGGACCCGCTGTGCCCAAACCTGCTGAGAAAGGGGGGGGGGATCTGAGCTCTGGGATCCCGCAGCCCTTGGTTCCCACCCTCCTTTTTCCCAGGGGTTGGGGTTGGCTTTTTTTATTCCAGCCCTTGAAAAAGATCCGCCTGCAGCGAGGGGAGCGCTTGGCAGGACCTGGCGATGGCAGCTTCCCCTTCCCTGGATCTGTGTTTGCGCTGCGGCTGCGGCGAGGAGCCGCCTGCAGCCTGCGCCTCGCCAAAATGTAGGTTAGAGAAGCAGCAGGACCCCAGCCTGGGAGGAGAGAAGGAGAAGGGTGCTGGGCCCAGCTCCTTGGGCGCGTCGTGACAGCGCCACGAGGATCCCCAGCCCCAGCCTGGGTTTTGGGGTAACCCGCTCCCCATCCTGCTCGGCTTAATGTCCCCGTCCTGCTCGGCTTAAGGTCCCCCCAGCGCCGTACAGAGCTCTCGAGCCAAGCAGGGATGAGGAGCTGGGCTGTGCTGCAGCCCCGGGCTGTGGCGAGGACTGCGGCGAGAAGATGCTGCCCAGCAGGAGAACCTTTGGGCAGGGGAGTGTATCGGCACCGTGCAATGTGCTTCAGCACCGGCCACGGGCTCTGAGGCTGTGCTGGTGAGAGCCAGGGGGCTGAAATGAGCCCAGGGAGCTGAAATGAGCCCAGGGAGGCAGAGGAGGATGGATGCAAGCAGAGCCATCTCCCTGTTCTCTCAAGCCTGCCCTAGCAGGCACCAGCTGAGGGGCCAATTGAGCTGGGGCAGCTCAGCCCCAGGAGCCTGGGTGAGGCACAGCGTGCGGGAGGAGCTGGCTGGAGCATTCTGCTGGTCTGAGACCCCGTATCTGTGTCCCCTGAGCCCTGGCCTGGCCCCGGAGTTCCTGGAGAGAGCCCTTAGGGACGCCTGGGTGTCGCACATCGCGGACGGAGCATCGGCTTTGCCACCTCCCATCCTGGCCCAGCACCAGGGCAGGCGGGAGCGGGGAGCTGGGCAGCAGCGGGGCCGGGGGGAGCTGAGGAGCCCGTCGGCTTTGCTGGACCCAGCCGCAGGAGGTGCATCAATTATTGACCGCGGAGCTGCTCAGCTGCTCCTCGCCAGGAGCCCCTTGGTGCAGGTTCTGCTGCCCTGGCCGGGTCCATCCTTCTTCCACCCGGCTGCGGGTGGCAGAGCGCCGCTGGGCAGGGTATCGCGGAGCGGAGGGTGGCAGCGGGGCTTGGAACCGGAGGAAAGGCTGCGAGAGGACTCGCCGCGGGGTGGGATGCTGCCTGGCCCCTGCAGTCATTGCTCGTGAGGAAGGGGATCCCTGTGCGTTTCCCGCAGGTCAGCAGGATGGCGGAGAAAGGCATGGATCCCGCGTGCGTCTCCATCGCCCTGGAGGACACGGTGTGCCACGCCAGCCCCCCGGATGCCCCGCTCCTCACGACCCACTTGAAGAAGGTGGAGAACCACATCACTGAGGCCCAGAGGTTCTCCCACCTCCCGAAGCGCTCGGCCGTCAACATCGAGTTCATCGACCTGTCCTACTCCGTGCGCGAAGGCTCCTGGTGGAGGAAGAGAGGTGGGAGCTGGGCAAGGGGCAGAGGGAGGCTGGGGAAGGGCAGGGGTGGGGACCTGCGGGGCCAGCGCATCCCGCTGCCGTTCTCTACGCCTCGAGCTCGCCCAGCTCCCCGGCATCTGCCTCTGGGCTGGATCCCGTCGCTCCTCTGCTCATTCCTGCTCCGGGCAGCCCCAGCCTCTGCGAGCACATCGCTGCTCCTCAGCTCTGCCTGCTGCTGCTGCACCCAGGGAGCCGCAGCGGGAGCGGCCGGAGCCGCTCGCCCTGCTGAGCTGCGCGGCGCCGCGGCGCGTCCGAGCGCCAGGCGCTGTTTGCTGGCCGCCCTTTCTGCGTGCCCGTGGCTGGAGGGCAAGGCTCGTGTCCTGCGGCAGTTGCTGCGCGTACAACGGCCGAGGAAAAATCCTCCGGCCGGGGCTGCGTGGGGAGGATGGGGCAGAATTCCTGGTTCAGGGGTAGCCGGGATGGTTGAGCTTCCCTGGCAAAGTTGCTCGGGCTGCGATGGCTGCGTGTGGTGAGGCAGCAGCAGGAGACCCCGAGGGGTGCCCTGGCTCGGTGCGTGGCCGGGAGGACGCGTGCGGTTTGCGGGGGATTTCCTCTCCGGCGGCTCCTTGTGCAGCTGGGGCCACGGGCCCCCCTTTCCTGGGAGAGCTCGGGGACGGGAGAGGGGAGGCAGATGGCTGCTGGTGGGTGGCAGTCTGCTTTAATTAGCTGGCTCTGCTAATGGGATGCCAATCAGGCAGCCCCGTGAGGTGGAGGGGGAGCTGATCCGCCGAAGCCGGGCGGGGATAAGCGGGGTCTGGGATGAGCAGACGGAGGGCACGAGGCTGCTCAGCTCTGAGCGCTGGGTCAGGTCAGCCAGGCCGTGTGGGTAGGGAAACTGAGGCACTGAAAGACGGTGAGACCAGCCCTGGAATCCCCCAGGGTGAGATCTGCCTGTTTGGGAAGCTGAGGAAGCAACCCATCCTCTAGCACCCAGGAGTCCTGGGGACCATCCGCTCGCCGGCGCCCTGCAGGGAGGGCGGCTGGGCTGGACCGGAGCGCGCCGAGGGGCGCTGGGGTCCCGAGGTGGCAGCGGGAGGGACTCTCCCGTCCCCCAGGCCAGGCGCAGGTGGAGGAGCTGGTGTGGAGCTCCCAGCATTGGGCCGGGCTGCTGAGGCAGGAGGTTACTGGCAGTCAATGAACGCGAGTAACCGCTGCGCAAGCTGCAGTGGCGCCGACGTGAGCAGCATGCGCGGTGCCAGAGCCCCGGCGGTGTGGTGCCGGGATGTGCTGAGGAGGCTGCTGGGCACGCTTGCTCTGCTGGCATCGTGAGCAGCAGCCCCCTGCCCACCCCTCCCTACCCCTCTGCCAGCGGGGCTCGCTCCCGAGTGCAGGGCACCTGAGCCGAGGGGAGCCAGGGGCAATCGAGGGGTTGATGTTCTGGGTCCCTGTCCTGGCGATGGGAGAGCCCAAGGAGCTGCCCCCCTTGTGTGGTGTCACCACCACGAGCTAGTCTGGCCCCAGTGCTTTGCACAGCCGGTGGGCAGGGTGGGGATGTGTTGCCCTCGCCCAACACCGGCTGCTGTCACAGGGGGGATGTTTGCAGCGGGGAGATGCTCGGGCTTGGTGCGTGACCCAGCAGGGTCCGAGCAGCCTGTCCTGCTGGGGCTGCGTTTTGGGGGCAGCTCCTGAGCCCCCGAGGCTGTGCCTGTTCCCTTTCTCCCGACGCATCGTGTTCCTTCTGCCAGCAAATGCTAATCAGCCGCGTTTAAAGCAGAGATAATTCCAGGTCTGATGAGCAGCGGCTGGTGCCGAGCGAGTGCCTTGAATGCCAATGAAGGCACCAGCCGAGCACCCAGCGGGATGGGGCCTCTGCCTGCCCCGTGCTACCCTATTTCTCCCTGCCCCTATGACCTGATGGCAATCCCAGGGCCAGTGTCCCAGCAGTAATCTTCCTGAGCAGTGATGTGCCCCGACCCAGGGATTTCCATGGTCTTTGCTGTGATCTAAGGCATGTGCCTCTTGGGCGCTGGCAATCGGTGGGGTCAGCCAAGGATCGGGGTGAGGGATCGCGCTGGAAATGGCAGCTGCTGCTGGTGGAGATGGTCTCCAGGCACGACGCGTGGAGGTCCTGAGGTCCCCGAGGTGCTGGGATGGCATCGCAGTCCCTGTGATGCTGCTGCTCTGGAAAGCCAAACTCATACCAGCCAGGACGAGAGGGCACGGCCTGAAGCTGCACCAGGGGAGGGTTAGGTTGGACATTCGGAAGCTCTTCCTCACAGAAAGGGGGATAAAACCCTGGGCTGGGCTGCCCAGGGAGGTGGTGGAGTCACCGTCCCTGGAGGTGTTTAAGGCCAGCCTGGATGCCACACTTAGTGGCAGNGGGAGACGGGCATGAAGGGGCAGATCCTGGTGAACGGGCGGCCGCGGGACTTGCGCACCTTCCGCAAGATGTCCTGCTACATCATGCAGGACGACATGCTCCTGCCACACCTCACCGTGCTGGAGGCGATGATGGTGAGCGATGCAGGAACCGGGCAGCCCGCTGGGCTCTGCGGGGGCATCCCGCCCACTGTGACCTTGGGCACCGAGCCCACGCTGACATCAGATATTTCCAATGGCTCTGGGACACGGGAACAAAATCCTGCTGTTCTTGCTGCCTTTATCCTGAGCTGGGCAGGGACGGGGCCGCGGCGCGGCTGATTCTGCTTCCTACAGCTGACAGTGGTGTCTCCCTGCCCATCCTCTCCCGACAGGTCTCTGCTAACCTGAAGCTGAGCGAGAAGCAGGAGGTGAAGAAGGAGCTGGTGAGTGCAGAGGAAAGCGGAGCCAGGTGCCCTCATCTCTCCCCAAGATGGGATTAGTGGGGAAGGGAAGGTCCTGAGGGGCCCAGGGGATGCTGAGGGGCTCCCAGTGATGATCTGAACGGAGGGGTGAGGATCCACGGGGACCCACGGTGATTGAGGCTGTCTCGCAGGTGAACGAGATCCTGACGGCCCTGGGGCTGCTGGAGTGCTCCTACACCCGCACCATGTCACTGTCGGGGGGCCAGCGCAAGCGCCTGGCCATCGCCCTGGAGCTGGTGAACAACCCTCCGGTCATGTTCTTCGATGAGCCCACGAGGTGAGGAGACTGCAGAGGCCGCGGCTCCCCAGCTCAGCTCAGCTCAGCTTCCCCTGCCGGGGAGCTCCAGGCTGGCTGGCACCTTAGAATCATAGAATAATTAAGGCTGGAAAAGACCTCTTAAATCATCGAGTCCAGCCTGTGACCTACCACCACCTCCTGGAGCACAACAGGGCTGCGGGACCTGAGGGTGGGATGTGACTGTGCCCACCAAGAGGGCAGGGCTGGGTCTGCAATTGGATCGTTTTCTCCATCGGTCTGAGTTAGAGGGTGCCCACAAGGCGAGGCAAGCAGGGGCTTCTTTAGCATTTACTTCTCCTCCTCTCAACTTTCCCCTTATTTCTCTGCTATCTCTTTCTCCTCCGCCCCATCCTGCGTGGCCGCAGTGGTCTGGACAGCGCCTCCTGCTTCCAGGTGGTTTCTCTGATGCGGTCCCTGGCTCAGGGTGGGCGCACCATCATCTGCACCATCCACCAGCCCAGCGCCAAGCTCTTTGAGATGTTCGACAAGGTTTGGGCTGGGCCAGGGCACAGGATTCTGCAAGGGGGGCAGGGTCCTTCTGACCCCAGGGCTCAGGAGAGAGGCCACGGGAGGGCTGGGCTGCAGGCGTTCGATGTGGGGCTTGCGTGGCACACAGCCTCGGGGGCTGGGGTCTGGCACGGGTGCCCTGCATCACCCCAGGGCAGGGAGGTGGGTGGGAGCAGGTGGCAGTGCCCCGGGCTGCTCTGCCCCTGCCATAGCCTGGCTTTTCCCTCGCAGCTGTACATCCTGAGCCAGGGCCAGTGCATCTTCAAAGGCGTCGTCACCAACCTCATCCCCTACCTGAAGGGTCTTGGCCTCCACTGCCCCACGTACCACAACCCTGCTGACTTCAGTGAGTGCCTCTGCCCCCGCTGGGGCTGTGCTGGGGAGCAGAGGGTGGGAAGGGCCGAAGAAGCAGTGCTCAAGCCCCCGGGGGCTGCCTGGCATCCCCCCTGCCTCGTCCTGTGCTGCTGGCTGGGCGGCGCTGCCACGCGGTGCAGCATCACAGGGTGGGGGGTTGTGCTGGGCTCCCACCCCGTTGCCTCATCACAGAGTCGTGGTTTGGACAGGGCGAGCAGAGTGATGGCAAGGGCTGCCTAGACACCTCTCGGCCATCCTGTCCTCCTCCGCAGTTATCGAGGTGGCCTCAGGGGAGTACGGGGACCTCAACCCCGTCCTGTTCCGTGCCGTCCAGAATGGCATGTGCACCATGGCTGAGAAGAAGAGCAGCCCCGACAAGGCAGATCCGTCGTGCCCGGCACACTGCGTGACGGTGAGTGGGGATAAGAGGAGCCTCCTGCAGCCGCGAGGAGCGGCCCATCCAGGGACACCTCAGTCCCCACAGTGCACAAATACCCTGCGATGCGCGGTGGGAGCTTGGAGGGGCTCAGGCAACCTCTGCTTGCCTTGAGCAACAGCTCTGTGCTCGGCTCTTGCCGGAGGTGCTCCAAAGGGGCACCCTGGCCCAGGCTGCCCAAGGGGGTTGTGGAGGCTCCTTCTCTGGAGACGTTTTAAACCCGCCTGGACGAGTTCCTGTGGGACTTGGTCTGGGGGATCCTGCTCCGGCAATGGGGGGTTGGACTGGAGGAGCTTTCGAGGTCCCTTCCAATCCCTGACAGTCTGTGATTCTGTGAATTTGGGAACCATCCTCGTAGGGAGCCCACGTTGTGTGAGCTTGGCCCCGTGTCTCTGACTTGTTCTGTGGTCTTGCAGGACGTGGACCACATCGAGAGCCACACGTTTGCCACCAGCACTTCAACCCAGTTCTGCATCCTCTTCAAGAGAACCTTTATCTGCATCCTGAGGGACACGGTGAGGGGCCGGGGAGACGGGGCGAGGGCGGAGGGGACGGCGCCTGCGTGTCACTGGGGGCAGGCAGAGACAGGAGGGGAATGGGCGCTGAAGTGGGGCTGAACCCCGAGGAGCAGGCAGGGTGTCCTCTGCTGCCCTGGGCTGCTGCCGGGCTGCAGCCCTGCCTGGCTGAGAGCCCGTTACCCTCCGTGCTTGCAGGTGCTGACACACCTGCGCTTCATGTCCCACATCTGCATCGGGGTGCTGATCGGGCTGCTCTACCTGCACATTGGCAACGACGCGGGCAAAGTCTTCAACAACACCGGCTTCCTCTTCTTCTCCATGCTCTTCCTCATGTTCGCCGCGCTGATGCCCACCATCCTCACCTGTAAGGAGCCGCTTGACGTTCGGCTGCCGCGGCCTTGCCGCCTCAAAGCAGGCTGCTGGATTTTTTATTATTGGTTTTTGCTGGGAAAATGTTTGTAAAGCCGCGTTTCCAGCCGCACCACCTCTCTTTCACTTCCTCAGAAAGTTTCCCTGAAAACCCCCAGCCCAGCCCCGCCCAGCCCAGCCCAGCCTAGCCCAGCCCAGCCTAGCCCAGCTGACTTTTCCATGCACAAAGTTCCCAAACTGACCACTGACTTGGTTTTTCCCCCCCACCGCCGGTGAACATTCGAGGCCCTGCTTGTGGTGCAGGCAGGAGCTGCCAGGGTGGGCAGGGTGGGATTTGGGGCTGGCACAGCCCAGGTCAGGGCGCTGCTGCCTGTTAACCCCTCGTTTCTGTGCAGTCCCCCAGGAAATGGCTGTATTCCTGCGAGAGCACTTGAATTACTGGTACAGCCTGAAAGCCTATTACCTGGCCAAGACCATGGCAGATGTGCCCTTCCAGGTGAGCTTTCGGCCAGATTAAAGCACGTCCCCGATGCCGCGGTGCCTTCCTTGGCTACCCCAATGGCCTTGGCTGGCTTTTGAGGGGTCCCTGTTGCCCTCCATCTCCCCGGGAGGGTCCGTGGGGTGAGGATGGCCACGGGTCCAGGGGATGGGTGTCTTTGCTTGCCCTTCTCCAGGTGATCTGCCCCATCGCCTACTGCAGCATCGTTTACTGGATGACAGGCCAGCCACCCGAGGCCACGCGCTTCCTTCTCTTCTCTGCCCTGGCCACCGCCACGGCCCTGGTGGCCCAGTCCCTTGGGCTTCTCATCGGAGCTGCTTCCACTTCCCTGCAGGTCAGACGGGGCCGCGGCTTTGCCCGTTCCCTGGAGATGGGAGGAGAGTTGCGGGGCGAGAGGTGTGGCGGAGGGCAGCGTTGCCCAGAGGCAGGCGTGCGAGCACCACGGGCGATGCGGTGCGCCCGTGGGCAGGGATGGGTTAGGGCTGAACTTTGCAGGGTAGGGTTGCTGGTTGGACTCGCTGATCCCAAGGGTCTTCTCCAACCTCAAGGATTCTATGACGTGACACACGTAATCTCTGCTCCCCAGGTGGCCACCTTTGTGGGACCTGTCACTGCCATCCCCGTCCTGCTCTTCTCGGGCTTCTTCGTCAGCTTCAAGACCATCCCCACCTACCTGCAGTGGAGCTCCTACGTCTCCTACGTCAGGTGGGAACCCACGCTCTGGCCAGAAGATGCCTGCTCTGGGTTCCCGTGGGGTGGAAGGGGCTGCGCGGGGCTCGCGGTGACCCTCGTGGTGTGCTCTGCCCTAGGTACGGCTTCGAGGGCGTCATTCTCACCATCTACGCCATGGAGCGAGAAGACCTGGAGTGCCTGGAGGAATTCTGCCCTTTCCAAAAACCCATCAAGATCCTGCAGGAGTTGGATGTGGAGGAGGCCAAGCTCTACCTGGACTTCCTCATCCTGGGCATCTTCTTCGTCATCCTGCGGCTCCTGGCTTACCTGGTCCTCAGGTACAAAGTCAAATCAGAGAGATAAAGGGGCCGTGGGGCCTCAGTGCCGCTCCCGGGCCTGGCAGAGACATTCTGCAGATGGACACGGTGCTCCTAGCAGGTCACGGACCACGGCGGAGACGTCGGTAGGTGCCAGCCAGGCCTGGCTCAGTCGAGAAGGGTTTTGAGACGTCTCGGAACTGTTTTAACCTTTCCACACACTCTTCATCGCAAACAGTTTTGTACAGCCCTGGCATGTGCCACCCTCTCCTCCAGGACTGCCGAACCCCACGGAGCTTTAGTCCCGGCTTGTCACCCCTTCTCTGCCAAGCACATCGGGACGCCGGGGACGATCCCGCGGGGGCGGCTGTTTGCCGAGCAAGGTGGGGAGAAGCCAGCGGCTCCGGACACGAGGGGAGCAGCGCCAGGGCTGCCCTGGAGCCGGGAGGAGCGGGCGGCAGAGCCGGGCTCGGCAGAGCATCACCCAGCCCCGCTGCTCGCCCTGGCCGCCGTGCCAGCGCTGAGAGCCCAAAGATGCCACCGGCCGAGTTGCACAAGGAAGGCTTCAGCGTTTCCTGTCGCCGCAGCCACAGAAATTGCTGCGTCCCCTTTTTCGTTCCGCGCAAATCTTCCCTCTTCTTCTTTTTTTTTACTTTTCCCTCATCTTTATTTTGTTGGTGAACCCCACTGCTTCCCAGTCTGCGTGGAGGGGAGAGGGAGCCAGCAGGCAGAGAAGGACATGGGGACTCTGTCTCAAACTTCTGCTCGGATGCCATCGTCAGAGATGGGATCTTCAACCTAGGGTGTGTGGGAATGGGGGGCGGTGTTCTCAGACCTTAGGGAGCCTCACGTTCAGCCTCTCTTGTCTTTGGGATCTGAGCCAAAGGGATAAAATCAACCAAGATGGAGAGAAGCGGCTGGTCCCTGCAGGCGCCGCACAGAGCAGGGAGGATTTGGGTTCCCACACCCTGCCAGTTCCAGGTGGCTGAGAAGCAGGGCTGGGCTCAGCTGTACCAGCACCGGAGCATCTCCTGCAGGAGAAGAGCTGGCCCTGAGCTCTTCCCTCGCACCGTCTCACTCCTCACCCCTCTTCCCCCGCGCGCCTGTGGCTGTCTCAGCAGAACGGGGAGGACGAGCCTCACTCGGCACCAGCTGCGCCACGATGGGATGGCAGCCCCGGGGGTGCCTGGCCTCATCACAGGGTGGTAACGCTGTGCAGAAGAGGGTCCCAAGCAGTGCCAGAACTGGAAAGCAGGTGAGGTCTCGGAGCGGTTTGTTTGCTTTGGGCGACCCCGACGCCGAGAAGGGCTTTGCACTTTGTGACTGGTATCAGGAAAAGGTCCCTTTCGGCAAGTTGCGGCTCCTCCAAAGTCATCTGCCTCTCCACACCCCGGAGAGAGGGAAGGCGTTTCAGCACCTCGCTGGCTCTCCAAAGGAACAAGAGCTGAGACCAGAGCTGGTGGAACTTCTGCACATTCTGCTGGGCCGGAATCCCAGTGCGCTGCTTGGCTGCCTGGCACGGGCCTGTCCCTGTGGGCGTGCTGGCACTGGTGGCACGGGGCTGCACTGGTCACCTCCGGAGCTTTGAGAGTGAGCACAGACATGGGGAAGGCAGCTCTGCCCCGTCCTGCCGTGCTGGGCACCGGGTCAAGCACAGTCCGTGAGCTGCTGGTGCTGCCGCTCTCCGAGCAGCAGGGGATTTGCAGGGCGAGTGGCAGATCTCAGCAGAATCCTTCAGACCGTTCTTTGCTTTTCCTGGCTCGTGTTGGGACGGCTTCCCTCAGCGGGGGCTGGCTGGCCGGCAGCCGTGTGGCAGCGCTGCCGCTGGGCACCCAGCAAGGTGGGGTTTCCCCTGCCTGGACAGCATCTCTGCCACAGCTTGTAGCCGCGGGGCTGTCCCACACGCAGGCGCTGGGAGCAGGACGTGTCCTTTCCGTGCTGAGCACTGGGGAAAACCCATGGGGATTTTGTCTGACCTGGCGCTCTCCCTCACAAAATTCCCCTCTGCTCCTGGATCTTCCTTGAGTGCCAGCCCTGCGACGGAGCCGTGCCAGCTGGAGGGGCTGCAGCCTCCTGGGCACGGCGGAGTGGGGAGCAGCCGCCGTGTCTGCTCTGTCGTGAGGTGGGTGGGTGGGCAGGGACCCGGGGGATGATGGAGCCGTGAGCTGCCACCCTTCTTCATCTCCCTGCGGGGTTTGCGTGGGACTGATCCCTCACTGCTGTCCTGCTCCCGGGCCATGGCGAGCTAAGCCTTGCCCAGCACAATGCGCCCGCAGCTGGGCTCAGGGTGTTCCCCTGGCTGGATACCAAAGTGGCAGAAGATGCCAGTGGTGCAGCTTCGCACCAGCTCCTGCCCCGCGCCCGCTCCCTGGCAGCTCTCCTGGTGGGTCCTGACAAGATGGAGCAGAGGGGGCTACCGGCAGGCACCGTGCCCGTTGCTGCCCGTGTTTCCCCTGCACAGGGACTGCAGCAGAAGCCTTTGCTGGCCAGCCTCTGCTGCCTGCAGAGAAACTCCATGGGAATGGCTGAGCAAGCTCCATGTGGCCAGAGGGAGACTGCTGAGGCAGGGAGCTCCACAGGTGGCTACTGGAACCAAGCCTGGCCAGGATGGGGCTGTTGGCAGCACCCCCAGGATCTCCAGGACGGTTCAGCACAGCCCGAGCCTCCTGTGCCTGCGAATGCGCAGGTTGCAGAGTCCCAGCTGAGCAGGTATGCGGCCGCTGCGGGGCAGGAGGCCAGGACGAGCCCTGGAGGTGGAGGATGGCTGTGTCCCTGAGCTGGGCAAGGGTGCTGGGGTTGGGGGTTATGGGGCTGGTACCTCTCATCCCCAGAGGCAAGGCAGCAGGAGGCTGGGGAAGGACACTGGCACTTCCAGCGGAGCCAGCCGGGGATCACGTCTCTCGGCGAGGATGGCAGAAGGCACAGAGAAATGCAAAGGGACTGAGCACGTTTGCACGGAGCCCCTCAGGCTGGCATGGCCGGGCCGAGCACTCGGGATTTGTTGTCCCTGCAGGAGCAGGGTGAGTGGGGTTGCTCTGCCTTGGCACGGCCACGGGCTGAGGTGCAGCTTTGGGGAGCGCTTAGTGGAGCAAGGCTTGGCTGCTCCAGCCCGCTGGCCAGCGAGCACCTCTTCGGACGGTCTCTTCAGAGCAAGACAGGCACCGAGCTGGGCTGTGGTGGGACCCCTTGGCAGTAACACTGGTTGTTTTGTGGTGCGGGGCCAGGGGTGCCGAGGCTGGGTGTTGCCTCGTCCCGAGTGGGTGGGGAGCACCCCCGTGCTGGGCTGGCAGGCGGCAGCGAGGATGCACTTTAATCAGAGCAGGGGAAGGGGGGCCGTGGGTGCTTCTTGCTGCAGGAATCCCACCGAGGAACGCGTCTGGATAATCACGAGGAGTGCGACGGAGGAGAGCAGGTTTCTTCCCCCCGTGCACCCTCTCCTCTCCCGTCCCTTGCCATCCCTTGCAATGCACTTTGAACGGATGAGGATGCGGTTCAGGCCACGGCTCTGGCTCCCTGGGAGTACCGGCTGAACCTCAACCCATTTCAAACTGCTCCAGCCCTTTAGCCTGGCTCCTTCAGCCCCCAGGTGCGGCTGTGTCAGGTACTGCCTCTCCCCGACGCGTGCTGTGAACGCAGGCAGGCGAGCAGGGCTGTGGTCTCGCACCTCCACGCATGTCCAGGCCACCTTTGCCACACGCACAAGAAGAGCAAATGCACCATCCCCCAGCTGGTGCTGGGGTTTGCTGGAGGGGGGAGCCTGGGCTAAACCAGGGAGGGGATGGATGGAGCTTCTCCCGGGGTTTCAACCCCTCCCTCAAATCAGGCAATAAAACAGTGTTTCCTTCTCACGGTGTGTGGACACCATTTGTCCTGTCCCTCTGCCACGGGAGCTCCCGGTGCCACGGGCTGCCTGGGCTCGCTGCGTGTGTCCCTGCCGGCCCCTGGGGTTTTTCTCCAGCCTTTGCCGCGTCCCCGCGTGCAGAGGAGGCTGTGCAGTGGGGTGTGCGTGTGGCAGAGGGCAGGGGTGGCTGCGGCTGCTGAACCCCGTCCTTCCACGCCGCCAGAGGTGACCAGTTTCCTTCCTGGCACCCTTTGCCAAAATAAGATGCAGGTAACAACAGCTGGGCAGCCGAGGGAGTGTGCTCAGCCAGCTGAAGCTCGGCTGGGCGAGCCCTGCTGTGGGTGGCGTTTGCCCAGGTCTTTCTGCCTTGCTGGGAGGAGGATGCAAAGCCGGGGCCAGGGCACCGCTGCCCATTGCCGCAGCCTGGCAGGATCCAGGCAGGGCACAGCCGAGCCCCTGGGCTCTGGAGGGACGCGGAGCTGTTGGTAGGACCCTGCAGGCTCTCTGGGCTGGGCTGCACACACAGGTAAGTGCCCCACAGGGACAGGGTGTCCAGGTCCCAGCTTGCTGCTGGTGCTCGCCGGGGTCCAGAGGGCCCCGGGAGCTGTTGCGCAGGTGGAGATGTTGAGGTTTAGTTCAGTCTTGCTGAGATTGCCGGCTGTACTTGTTGGATTTCACACATCAATAAAACTTATATTTATAGTGTACTTGTATTCACAGTGTCCGCTCCCTGAGCGGCCAGGGGGTGTGCGTGCGAGGGGACGTGTGCGTGCCCAGGGACACTGACGGGCATCCCTGAAGGGAAGGTGTAGACAGGAGGGGGATGGCCTCTTCTCCCAGGCAATTTTTGCCAGGTCGAGAGGGCCCGGCCTGAAGCTGCACCAGGGGAGGTTTAGGTTGGATATTCGGAAGCTCTTCCTCACAGAAAGGAGGATAAAATCCTGGAATGGGCTGCCCAGGGAGGTGGTGGAGTTGCCATCCCTGGAGGTGTTTCAGGCCAGACTGGATGCCACACTTAGTGGCAGGGTTTAGCTGAGTGGTGGTGGTAGGTCATAGGCTGGACTCGATGAGCTCAGAGGGCTTTTCCAGCCTTAATTATTCTGTGATTCTATGATCCCTCTTTTGAGGTGCAGAGGTGGGTGCCAGGGGGCAGCTCGTGGGCTGGGGATGGGCACCAAGTGTGTGAAAAGGAGCACGTGTGTCCGTGCGGGCTACGTGCAGCCCTGAGCTCTGGGCTTCATAGAATACACAGAATCTTTAAGGTTGGAAAATACCCTTGGGATCAGCGAGTCCAACCGTCAACCCTACTCTGCAAAGTTCCCCCCTAAACCGTATCCCGCAACACCTCGTCTAAAGGCAGGGTTACCTGAGTGTGAACCAGTAGCTGGCTGGGGTGGGCACCTCCTGGGACACAGCCAGGCAAAAGCAGGCGGTGCTGGGCTGGGCCGGGCTGCCAGCACGCCTCTCTCCAGCCTCTTGCCCCTGCTCTGGGTGAGCGTGGGGGGATTTTGCTCTGAAGCAAGGCTTCTCCTTGCACAACCGTGCACCAGCCGGGGATGCGGAACCACCAGATGCATCCGGAGAAGCCTCCCCGTTGCAGCACGGCTGGTAAGACCCCAGGACCCCCCCCTGCCCTGTGTCCTGCTCTGTTCGGGGGTTTCCTTGGCCGTGTCCCCGCAGCGAGGCCGAGGCCGCCCTCGCCAGCCTGCTGGCTGGAGCTGGCGGCCGCCGTGCGCGGGGCGGGATGGGACAGGACAGCGTCGCAGGAAGTTCGAGCTGCAAAAACAGCCGCCTCCAGAGAGGAGCCTCTTGCCAGGACAGAGACAGCGAGAGGCAGCTGAGCAGCACCAAGGGCTGCTTCTCCACGGGCCCCGTGGGCTCAGCGCCTGGCAGCGCCAGAACGACGAGCGGCGGGCTCAGCCTCCTCGCCGAGGAGTCCTGCTGGAGGTAACCGCGCCGCTTGCTGAGCAGCCATTGCCTCCCCGCTGCCCTGGGCTCCAGGGCCCCCCACGCCGTGGCCTCGGCCATCGTGTCGCCCCGGACACGGAAGGAGGGAGGCGGGAGGTGAGCGGGGAGCGAAGGAGAGCGAAGGCGTCTGGGCCAGGCGTGCGCCAGGGGTCCCTGAAGGGGGCTGCAGCAGGCGGGCGGCGCGGGGCCCTGCGAAGGGATTGGGAGCCAGGCAAGGATGGGATGTGTCGGGGTTCGCTCGCTCCAAAATCCTTGAAGCTGGGGCGCCCACATTCAAGGTCAGCTCCGCTGCCCTCACCGCTCTGCCTCAGTTTCTCCAGCCGGGTGACGTGATGAGGGGCTGCAGAAAGCCTGGGCTGCGGGAGGTGGGAGCGAGCTGTCGCCCTGCCTGTCCTCTCCTGGGGGATGCCAAAGGCAGAGAAAGGTTTTACAAGCTGTCCCTGCCGATCTGCTGGGGTTTGCTTTACACCCTCCCTCGCCGTGCCTCAGTTTCTCTGGGTGTTGGGGGCTGAAGGCTCACCCTGCTCGGCTGGGGCGGGAGGCTGAGCCAGCACCGGCACAGCCGGTTCAGCCGGACTGGACTGAATTGGGGCAGGTACGGCTGGGCAGGGCAGGGCAGGGCGCTGCTCTGCCACAGCCCTGGAGGCAGAGCCGCTCACCCCGTCCAGCTCTGCCCCACAGGACAGCTGCCCAAGCACCCTGGAGCTTCCGAGCCCCTCATCCTGGAATCACAGAATAATTATGGCTGGAAAAGCCCTCTGAGCTCATCGAGTCCAGCCTAGGACCTCCCACCACCACTCAGCTAAACCCTGCCACTAAGTGTGGCATCCAGTCATCCTATCACTTTGCCTGGAAAACATCACCAGTGGGGGCAGGTAGGGGAGCAGGTTGCTCCTCGTTCCTAATCCAGGCATCCCCTGGCTGGAGCAGGGACCAGGCAGGTCCAGGCCCCCAGCCGGCCTCATGGGCTGGCCCTTCTCTTTCAGGCAGGATGTCCCGGGCCATGCAATGCCAGAGCTGCCTGACGAAGCTGTGCAGACCTCTGCCAGGGAGCCGCGGGGTGTATCTGTGTGCTGCTGCAGCACCAGGTGAGCCAGGCTCCGAGAACGCAGGAGTGTGACCCTGAGCCTGTCCTGTCCCCACGGGAGCTGTGTGTCTGGTGGACATCCCTCCCCAGCTGCGTGGTGGAACCTGTGCGGTCTGTGGGACACCCCAGCAAGGTGTGAAGCCAGAGAGCTTGCTGGCGTTGCCTCTGCTGGGGTGGAGAAAGCCAGCCCTGACTGTCTGCGTTCTTCTTCCCCACCAGGCGCTGCGGGCAGCTGCTTCCTCAGGAAGATCCTTCATGCAGGTGGCATCTCCCTCTGCAGGTACAGTGCCACGTTCTGCCCTGGCACTGTTTGCCATGGGAGCTGGGTGGCTCAGTTGGCTGCTTTGGCTCCACCAGCGCTGCTGCTGCCCCTGTGACACTCTCCCTCCCCTTGCAGGGGCTGTGCTCGCTACCAGGGAGGGTCCCAGGAGCAATCTGGCCAGCCCAGGTCTTCTCGCCATGGCCCGTCCCAGCTGAGGAACGTGTCCCCTTCTGGTAAGCTTGCAGCCCTGTGCTGAAGAGGATGGAGGGTCTCTGATTAGATGCAAGGATTGAGCTTCCCCCTTAAAGCTTATTTTCATTTTAAGTTTCCTGATAAGTTTTGGACGGGGTGTAGCTTTTCTCATTTCTTCCCTCCCCATTGTAATTCCCAAACATTTTTTTCCCCTCTCGTGTGCCTACCTGTGTATATATGCATGAAGTTTAATGAAAGGAAATTGTCTTTTTTTTTTTTTTTTCCCTGATGGAGAACAAGCATTTGGAAAAAAAAGCTTTGTTTTAAACAAGTAAAAAAAAGCTTTGTTTTAAACAAGCAAAAAAACGCTTTGTTTTAAACAAGCTGTCTTCCACCAAGGCTTGGGGGCAGCCCCTGTCCTGGGCAGCGTGAGGGGGTTCTATCCTTCCTTCTGCAGCCACCTCACCACAGTGGCTTTGGACAGGTGGCTTCCTCAGGCCCCTGTCAGTGAGAAGCCCTTGTCNCTCATGTTACTATTATTTCCAATATTCCTTTCAACTCTTTTCTCTGCTACAATAACACAGAAGTTAATAATTTATTTTCATATCTTGCACCCTATTAGCATTGCATTCCTAACCTAAACAAAACATCTGAAGAATACATACGGCTAGAGTTAGCTNTGTCTTCCACCAAGGCTTGGGGGCAGCCCCTGTCCTGGGCAGCGTGAGGGGGTTCTATCCTTCCTTCTGCAGCCACCTCACCACAGTGGCTTTGGACAGGTGGCTTCCTCAGGCCCCTGTCAGTGAGAAGCCCTTGTCAGGAACCTTCTTCTTCCCAGATGCTATCAAGAAACACCAGAAGAGCCTGTCGGCGTGGTTCAGCCACCAGCCCAACGAAGAGAGGCAGTTCGGCCCTTCCTTCTCGCTGGACGCAGTCCACGTAGACCCAGTGATCCGGGAGAGCTCGCTGGAGGAAATTCTGAAGCCTTCGCCTGACCTCACCATCCAGAACCAGCTCCAGCAGCCCTGCAG
Source organism: Todus mexicanus (assembly GCA_013389965.1). Taxonomy (NCBI): domain Eukaryota; kingdom Metazoa; phylum Chordata; class Aves; order Coraciiformes; family Todidae; genus Todus; species Todus mexicanus. Next base: position 30,632 of record WEIS01036182.1, read on the forward strand.
CCAGGTTATCAGCCTCCAGAACCTTTTCGATGTGGATGCCTGCGGGCGCCAGGTGAAGAACGTGGTGCTGTACGGCACCGTGGGCACGGGGAAGAGCACCCTCATCAAGAAGATGGTGGTGGACTGGTGCCACGGTCGCCTGCCTCGCTTTGAGCTGGTCATCCCCTTCTCCTGCGAGGACCTGTCCCACAGCCATGCCCCCATCTCCCTGCGGCGCCTCGTGACCAAGAAGTACCAGCACCTGCGGGACGTGGTACCAATGCTGGGCGCCTCCAACCTCAAGGTGCTTTTCATCCTCAATGGCCTGGAGCGCCTCAACTTGGACTTTCGGCTGGCTGGCACGGAGCTGTGCTGCGACCCCAACGAGCCCGTGCCTCCTTCTGCCATCGTGGTCAACTTGCTGCGAAAATACCTCCTGCCAGAGGTCAGTGTCTCCCTTCAGCTCCTTGGTGCTGGAGAAAGGCTTGGGGGTGAGCTCTGGGGCTTTGCAGGCGTGGCCACTGTGCTAATCGCTTCTAGTCCAGCTTGGCTATGCGTGGATGGGCAGCCTCTGGTCCTGGTTTGTCTCTGTGGGATCTTTGGGGAGACCTGCTAAGGCAAAGGAGTCAGTCTGCTGGGCTATGGTCTTCCAGACTCCATTTATATCCAGCAGGGGATGGGGAAAGCTCTTCTGTCTCTTCTGCCTCTTCTGCCTGGGCCAGATTTGAACGAACATCCTCGGGGCAGCAGCTTCTTGAACCTCAGCTCGTGGGCGGTGTTGTCCTTGCACATCCGTACGTGGGTTACAGGCTCGGGACCCTGCTGAGCTTAGAGCAAAGCCACAGAGAGGGAGCACCTCCAAACTCACGCAGCCCTCTGCTTCCAGGCCAGCATCATCGTCACCACGCGCCCGTCGGCCGTACGCCGGATCCCCGGCAAGTACGTGGGCCGCTACGCCGAGATCTGCGGCTTCTCCGACACCAACCTGCAGAAGCTCTACTTCCAGATGCGCCTCAGCCAGCCCGGCTGCAGCGGAGAGAGCAGCAGCGCCAGCAGCAGCTCCGGCGAGCAGGAGAACTTGGTGGAGATGCTGTCAAGGAACTTGGAGCGCCACAACCAAATAGCCGCCGCCTGCTTCTTGCCCTCTTACTGCTGGCTGGTGTGCACCACGCTGCACTTCCTCTACTTCAGCAGGACGGTGCCTCCCAGCCAGACCTTGACCGGCATCTACACCAGCTTCCTGAGGCTCAACTTCAGCGGGGAGGTGCTCGACAGCACCGACCCCACCAACATCTCCATGATGAAGTACGTGGCCAAGACAGTGGGCAAGCTGGCCTACGAAGGGGTGATGTCCCGCAAGACCTGCTTCTCCGAGGAGGATCTGCAGCAGTGCTTCGAGGTGGAGATGAAGACTGAAAGTGAGCTCAACCTCCTGGAGGTCTTCCGCAGCGACGTCTTCCGATTCTTCCTGACTCCGTGTGTGCAGCCAGGCAAAGAGCACACCTTTGTCTTCACCATCCCCGCCATGCAGGAGTACCTGGCAGCCCTCTACGTGGTGCTGGGTGAGAAGAAGACCCTGGCACAGAGGCTGGGGAAGGAGCTCTCAGAGGTCCTCGGGAGGGTGAGTGATGACGTTGTCGTCGTTCTGAACATCATCTCCAAGGTCCTGCCCTTGCGCTTCCTGCCGGTGCTCTTCAACCTGCTCAAAATCTTCCCTCGTTACTTCTCCCGGCTGAGCGGTAAGGACCGGGATGCTATCGCCCACACCATGGCAGAGGAGCTCTTCAAAGAGGAGGACTACTACAACGACGATGTCTTGGACCAGATCAATTCCAGCATCCTGGGCGTGGAGGGCCCCATGCGCCACCCTGATGAGGCCCCCGATGACGAGGTCTTTGAGCTTTTCCCCATCTTCATGGGCGGGATCCTGTCCCGCCGTAACCGCGCCATCCTCGAGCAGCTGGGCTGCTCCATCAAGAACCTGGCAGCCTTTGAGATCGCCAAGGCCATGAAGAAGACGGTGATCAGGAAGAGCCGCAAGGGGCTGCCCCCCTCGGAGCTGATGGACTACCTCTTCTTCCTGCACGAGTTCCAGAACGAGCGCTTCACAGCCGAGGCCGTGCGCTCCCTCCGGACCGTCAACCTCTCCTCCATCAGGATGACCCCTCTCAAGTGCTCTGTCCTGGCATCTGTCATGGGCACCACGAGCCACGAGGTGGAAGAGCTGAACCTGACCTCCTGCAACCTTGACGCGAGCAGCTTGCGGCTCCTGCTCCCTGTGCTGCTGCGATGCAAAGCTCTGCAGTGAGTCCTGCTCGATTCTGCCCTCGCGCAGCGCCCAGAAACGTAGAACACAGGAAATAGAACACAGGAGGTTCCACCTGAATATTGGGAGGAACTTGTTTGCAGTGAGGGTGCCAGAGCCTGGCCCAGGCTGCCCAGGGGGGTTGTGGAGTCTCCTTCTCTGGAGACGTTTCAAACCCACCTGGACGAGTTCCTGTGGGACTTGGTCTGGGTGATCCTGCTGCGGCAATGGGGGGATTGGACTGGAGGAGCTTTCGAGGTCCCTTCCAATCCCCAGCATTCTGTAAACTGGGCTCCCCCCACTTCTGCCCTTCGCAGGGATGTTGCCAGAAGCCCGAGCGTGGTGGAGCCAGGGCAGGGCGGGCATGCCCGTGTTTATCCTCAGTGCTGACAGCAAGAGCAGTCAGCTCCTGGAATAGGCTGCCCAGGGAGGGGGTTGAGTCACCATCATTGGACGTGTTTAAAAGTCATGTAGATGAGGTGCTTAGAGATATATTTCTGTGATTCTGTGATCTCCTGTGCCAGAGCAGGAGAGTGTCCTCAAAGGACATTGCAGAGAGGTTGGTGCTGGGCTCTTCTCCCAGGGAATTAGCGCTAGAACCAGAGGGAATGGTTCCAAACTGCAACGGGGGAGGGTTAGACTGGAGAGTAGGAAAAAAAAAGTCACAGCCAGAGCAGTCAGCTCCTGGAATAGGCTGCCCAGGGAGGGGGTTGAATCCCCACCACTGGACATGTTTAGATGTGGTGTTGGGGGAGATGGTTTAGGGGTGAACTTTGCAGAGTAGCGTTGATGGTTGGACTCGCTGATCCCAAGGGTCTTTTCCAACCTCAACGATTCTCTGATTCTCTGACGAGAGCTTCCAGCAGGCAGCGCTCCTGGAGCAGCCTGGCTGGGGCTCTGCATGCTGGGCTTTGTAGTCCCAACACTCCCTCCGGGGTGTGATCAGTTGAATTCTTTGTGCAGCTTCTCTGCACGGGGTCCCAGGGGCTGTGCTTCCAGCGGGTCAACCCTCGCTGCCTGGTCCCCAGAGCCGCCCAGCACCCCGGGGTAGCTGCTCCTGCTGCTCAGCCCGGCAGGATGGGTGCTGGGGCTGCAGCAGGCAGGGCTGGCTCTGTCCCGGGAGCTGCAGCATCCCCTGTGCCCAGGGGGTGGCGAGCGGTGCTCAGCACACCCCAGCTCTGCTGTGCCGCATTTCCTCCCTCCAGGTGCTCGGGAGGGTTTGGTGGGGTCCTGATCCCTGCTCAGACCTTCCCCCAGCCCCTGGAGACCAGGCAGCCCCTTCCCCTCCCTGGCTGCCTCTGGTTCTGGCTCTGGTGGCTGCTGCTGCTCCAGCTCCGCTCTGGGTCCTGGGCGCTCCCTCTTGCAGGGGCAGCTTGGGGTGGGCTCGCCTGGGCAGCCCAGGTAGGATGGGGGTGGCTGGGGAGGCGCAGGGGAGATGGAGAGAGCAGGGTAAGAGCCGCTGTGGTCCCGCAACTCCTGTGTCTCGCCCTGCCCCAGCCTGCAGCTCAACAGCCTGGGCGCTGACGCCTGCAAGGAGATCCGCGACCTGCTCCTGCATGACAAGTGCGTGGTGAGCAACCTGCGGTGAGTATCGCCTCCGCCCTTGCCCCAAACTGCCTCTGCTGCCCACCAGGTGCCCCATCTGCGGGCTCCCCGCATTGCCCTGAGCTCTTGCATCCGCAGGCTGACCAATAACCCCGTGGGCGAGCAGGGGGCACAGTACCTGGCCGAGGCGCTGGCAGGCAACAGCTCGCTGACCCACTTGTCCCTGCTGCACACCGCGCTGGGCGACCAGGGCGCCGAGGTCATCGCTCAGCACCTGGCCAAGAACCAGCACCTCCAGGAGCTCAACCTGGGCTACAACTCCCTGACAGACGCGGCCGCTCTGCGCGTGGTGGAGGTGGCCAAGAAGCACGCGACGCTGGACAAAGTGCAGTGAGTTCATTTTGCCCTGTCTCCTTCCCTCTTGCGGGCGATGCCTCTGAGCCAGCGCCCCTCCCCGTGGCAGCGAGCCCCTCTCTGCCTCAGCATCCTGACCCTCCCGGTCCTCACAGCATCTCCTGCTGCTTTTTCCTGATCCACTGTTTATTGAAAGAGCAGTTAAACGTTGGAAGGGGCTGCCCCGGGAGGTGGTGGAGTTGCCATCCCCGGAGGGATTCAAACAGCGAGTAGCTGTGGCACTTCAGAGCATGGTCTAGCGATGATAGAAGTGTTGGGTAGAAGGTTGGACTTGATGATCTTGGAGGCCTTTTCCAACCTTGATGACCCGATGATTCTACGATTTTTTTTTCTCTTTACCTGCAGCCTGTACTTAAACGACATCAGCGAGGACGGCAAGCGGGCGCTGGACAGCCTGCGCATGGACCGGGACGGCGTCCGAGCGCTGGTCTTCCTGACGGCAGGCACCGACGTCTCCGAATACTGGTCCCACATCCTGAACGTGTTGCAGAGGAACCTGCCTTTCTGGGACCGCGAGCGGGTGCGGCCACACCTCGCCCTCATCCTGCAGGACCTCGAGAGCAGCCGGCGACAGACCGCCAACCCCTGGAGGAAAGCCAAGTTCCTGCGAGTGGAGAGTGAGGTCAAGAAGATGCTGGGGGAACTGCAGCACAGGACCCTCTAACCTGCCGTCCGTCCGTCCGCCCGCCCGGCCAGGGAAGGAGCAGTGCTGCTGGGGAGGATGGAGAGGACTGAGCCCCAGCAGCGTAGCCCCGTGGCCATGCCTAGCGATCGGGCCGTGCTACCAAGGCTGGGTACGTGGGGCTCAGCCCTCAGCGGCAGGCGAGGCTGAAACGAGGGAGAACTGCACAGAGACCAGGCCAGGAGCAAATGAGACTTGTTCTTCTGGGCTTGTAGAGTCGCAGCCCCTGCAGCCCAGCCGCTGCTGGCCCGGCCACGAGCCGCAGCAGGGAGGCAGGACTCAGGCTTGCTTGTGAAACCTTTGGTAGCATTAAAGCGCACCGCTTTGTTTCCACTGAAGCACGCTAGTGCCGAGGCTCCCTCTCCTCTCCGGGCCCTTCCTGGGGGAGGAATGTGAGGTGCTGGTGCCGCTGACCCTCCGGCAGTTGCCGTGGAGGGTTCTGGCCTTTCGCCATCCCAGAGGGCGAGGATGGGGCAGAGAGTTCTGCTCCAGCCCGTGCTGAACCAGTTGATCTTCCTCATCATGGGCAGCCCTTGTGGGCAGCAGGAAGGTGGGGCCGCCGGGATTTATTCCCGAGCTGAGTGTCCCAGGGTGCTGGTCGCTGCTCCCAGCGCCGCTGGGTGAGGGTTGGCAGTGCCCTGGGGCTGGGAGGGCAGCGGAGACGTCGGGGCTGTTTAACCATTAAACCTGGGGCATCTTAGAAGAGGCGGGGACACTGCCTTCCCTGCCACTTCACCCTGTACCTTGCTCCCTCTCGCATTCACTGCAGCCATGAAGCAAACAAAAGGTACGTGCCGGGGCCGCGGGGCTTCATCCTGCGCAGACCCTTCCCTCCACACACATCTCCAGCCCTTGCTTCTGCACCGAGCGAGGTGATGTCAGAGCCCAGGCAGGCCACGGCAAGGAGCTAAAGGCATCCAGGCAAATACAGAGGGATGTTTGGGGGTGCTTGGCAGGAATCCCCTCTCCTTGGGCTTGGGAGGGGGGTCCTCGTGTTGCTAAAGGTGGGGAGGGGTTTTATGGGGAGGTGCACAGGGGAAAGCCTCTGTCTCCATCTCATGGCTCCAACCAGCTCTTTGGGGCACTGGTGACTCTTCTCGTGCCACTCAAAAGCCCTGTGAACCCCAGGAGCTGATCTTGGCAGCATTGCCTGGCCCTGCTGTGCCCCTGGTGCTGCAGGACGCTGCTGGGCTGCGCAGCAGGTGCCCTCTGGACCCAAGGAGCAGCTCTCCTGCTGCTTTGGAATACAAGAGGACTCTGGTGATGGGGCCACGGGCTGAGCTGTGCCCAGGCACAGGCTGCAGCTGGGATGTAGGGGGGTTACGGGGGTTGCATGGGACCCAGCAAACCCCCCTCCCGGGGCATGGCGTGCTCAGCCTGCCAACGGACAAGCCCTGAGTGCTGGAGAGCGCGGGGTCTGCTCCCAGCCCGCTGCCTCCCACACTGACCTCTCCTCTCCCTCTGCAGGGCTCGAGGGTGACAAGAAATCCATCATGTAAGTGCTGGCCTCCCCTCGGCCGGGGGCTTCCAGGGGCTCATGACCCTGCAACTGGGCTGCACTGGGGCGAGCTGAGGTGGTGTGGGGCACGGCTGCCAATCCCAGCTGCCTGCTCTGGGAAGGTCTTCCCTGAGTTGTTAACTCAGGAGAGATGCAGGGGCCAGCCCAAGAGGGAGATCCTCTCCTGGATTTCCCCAAGGAAGAGGAGGCACCGGAGCTGTGGCCCCAACTGGTCCTTTCTGGGAGGAATGGGGCTCCCCGGGGCAGGGCTGGGGAGGGCAGCGGGGAGGTCACGCTGCTGCTCTGACGTGACCTGTCCTGCCCTTTATCATTGCAGAAAATTCGAATTTAACCCCAAAGATGGGATTGACAACCCCGCCCTGTCGCTGGCTGAGGACACGGGTAAATAGCCTCCTCTGCCCAGGGCAGCCCCGGGGCAGCGTGGGCAGCGGGGCAGCGCCGGTGTCCTGCTCTCCTTCACGCTGGGGCGTTGTGGGGAGGTTGGCGTGTAAGGCAGTGGGGATGGCGACACCCCAGCTCGGGATGGGGGAGACAACTCGTGTTAGGATCCCTGCAGGGCTCTGCTCACGGGCTGTGCCCCTCACCCTGCAGATGGCGAGGGCGTGGGGGAGCCTCGCTTCTACCTCCTGAGCAAGGGCAGCGCAGAGACCTTCGGCTTCTGCCTCCACGAGGAGCTGGGCTGCCAGGGCCACATCGTGCGGCAGGTCGAGCTGGGAGGGCTGGCCCAACGCAGGGGGCTGCAGGACGGGGACCGGCTCCTCCAGGTCAACGGCCACTTCGTGGACCACATGGAGCACCAGAGGGTAAGCTGGGAGCACCCTGGGGCTGTGGCAACACCCGGGTCCTCCTCAGCCAGGGCCACAGAGGGTGTGGGACCCTGCTGCTCCCCAGAGCTGCAGGCTGTGGTCGGAGGAGCATCCTGCTCAGGGTTCACAGCCTGAGTCCTTCCAGGTGGTGCAGAAAATCAAGGCCAGCGGGAACCAGGTCCTCCTGGCAGTGCTGGACGGCGAGTCCTACGCGGCAGCCAAAGCTCTGGGCAGAGACCTGTCGCAGATGCTGCCGGCTGAGATCCGCCCGCGCCTCTGCCACATCACGCAGGACAAAAGTGGTTTTGGCTTCAGCGTGTCGGCTCCGGAAGGTAAAGCGAGTAGCGGGCTGCTGGTGCCGTGAGCCTCCCCGGCGCAGTGCCCCGCTCGCCCCAGACCGACTGCTCTCCCTGCAGGCGTGAAGGGCACCTTCCAGCTCTCGGTGCAGCCGGACGGGCCAGCGGAGCGAGCAGGGGTCCCACCAGGCTCCTGGCTCCTGGAGCTCAACGGGGCCAGCGTGAGGGGCTACTCACAAGCACAGCTCGCCAGAAAGGTGCGGGCTCGCTCCCGGCGCGGGTGGGCTGGGGACCAGGGCTGGGAACGGCGCTGAGCGCCCTGCGTTCCCCATCCAGCTTAAGCAGAGCGGCAGCAAGGTGACGCTGCTGGTGGCGTCCAGCGCCGTGGAGGAGTTCTACCGCCTGCGAGGCTTGCGGGCCACGGCCACCTTGGCGGACACCTCCTGGCTCCCCTTCAAAGCCCGGGAGCTGCACATGGTGAAGGGTCCGGCTGGCTACGGGTTTCTGCTCAAGGAGGATGACTGCAGCTCAGGAGGCACAGGTGAGGGGGGCGGGTTATACCTGAGCAAGGCACGTCTGAGGGTCAGGAAGAGCTGCAAGTGCTGTTCCCACTGAGGGACCCTGTCCCCACCTGCACACAAGGGTCGGTAGTGACAGTTCTGCTCTGTCCCACTGAGGCAGGCCAGTTCCTGTGGGACGTGGATGCAGGACTGCCGGCCGAGCAGGCAGGGATGAAGGAAGGGGACCGTCTCCTAGCAGTGAACGGCGAGAGCATCGAGGGGCTGGACCACCACGAGACGGTGCTCAGGATCCGTGCCCATGATGACCACGTGACGCTGCTGGTCATCGACCCCGCTGGCGATGCGTTCTACCACTCGGTAGGTTTGGGGGACCCAGTGTGGTCCCACCCTGGCTGGGGATCCCTGGGGTGTTGCAAGGCTGGATGGCAGGATGGGTGTCTTGCTCCCAAGCCTACGCAGTGAGTTCCTCCCAGAAGGACCTGGCTTGCCGTGGAGCACCAGGAGCTCTTTGGCTATCCCTCTTCTGCTCTTCCAGATCGGGCTGTCCCCTCTGCTGTCCTTTGAGGGCAGCGATCCTGGCTCAGGCTCCCACACACCCTCCCTGCCCTCTCCCAGTGGCTCCCCTGAACTCTGTCACGTTGAGGTGGGACCAAAGGGACCTGGCTCCTGGCTGGTGGCTGCTGCCAACAGTATAACGCTCACACAGGTAACCCCTCTCACCAGGCTCTAGCAGCAGTGCCCTCTGAGCCTGGGCACTCTCCTGCCCTGCCTGTCCCAATATTCCCCCTTGTGTCCCTGCAGATCCCACGCCAGGAGGAGCGCAGGAGGCTGCACCAGGCGTTCTAGCAGCCCAGGAGCGCCCCGTCTCCAGCCAGGCTTCCCCACACAGCACCTTGGCTCAAGCTGCATCCAGCCCATCGGTACCTCCTGCCCGGTTCCCGGGAGAGCACAGCACCGCTCAGCATGGCCGTTGCACGCACAGCTGCCGTGTCTCCGCGCCCACGACGGGGCTCGCAGCTTCACACCTTCCAGAGGCTCATTTCCACTGACCGAGGCTGGCTCCGAGCTTTTATTAACTGTGGTGGTGGCTGCTCATAACCTGAAGATGGTCCTGTGTGGTTGCCTGCCCAGCTGCCTCCAGGGTTCTCTAGGGACGCTGTGCTGGTGCCGTTGCCCGGCTCCAGGCCCTGGGAGCTCCCAGGAGAGCCAAGGTGCTGCCCTTCACTCCATGACCCTGGGGATTGGGGAGCCCGAGGTTTGGCTCAGCCCAGCGCTGGCCTTTGGGCCATCATGTGAAGAGGAAAGGAAGCAGCAGAGACAGAGAAGGCACTGGAGGAACCAACCCTCCACCTCTCAGCTTGTTGGCTCAGGTCTGCCCCTGCATGGACATCCCTCTTGCGCACCTCCTCTCCTCCTCCCTGTGAACCTGTGGGCAGCAAGTGTCCACCGCCCATGGCAGCCCTGTTCCTGCGTCACCCATTCGGGGTGTGATTAAAGGACAAATCCACGCTGCTGTTTGTGTGGGTGATGCTATGGAGAGGACCGTGGCTCAGCAGAGCATCCCAGGGCCAGGCAGGACCCAGCTTCTCTTACCTAGCCCCTGGCAGCAGAGGCGTTGATGTGGGAAGCTCTCCAAGGGTGCTGACAGCAACAGGCTGCCCAGGGCGGGGGT